>PVKE010031099.1:0-19245 GCA_004027555.1 Craseonycteris thonglongyai
AAATGGTTCCTGGTATCTCTGTAATTTGATGGAATCCATCAGTATTATGCTCCAAGTTTTTTAGTAGATACACAGCCCCCTAGTTATTCCCTAGTCAGTATTATATTTAAGTTTTTTAGTGAACATACAGCTACCTATTACTTATTCTAGTTAGCCAAGATCAATTTACTCTTCTTTGGTTTGGACAAGATGATTCTAAGCTTTACTGTAGCTTTAAATTTCTATGGGTCTTTGGTACCATAGTCAATTTAATCTTTGTGTTTTCTGTCAAATACTTGATTGTTCTTACATTGCATATGTCTTTCATTCAGTATCACTTATTTTTATTCTGAAGATCTATGCATTTTGTTTTGTTTTCAAATTGAATCCAGCCACTCCTATATGCGGCCTGTCCAGAAAAGATCCAGCCTTGTCAATATAATGAGAATGGTCACATGGCTGGACACTTAATGGACAGCCCTCATGTGTTAACCAAGTTTATTGTATTATAGAATTATACATTTGAGAAAAGGATTCCTCTTCTTCACACCTATGATTATTGCAGTCATTCAAACCCCCACTTCTTGTCTCCTGAAGTATTATCAAATGATCTCTACTTCAAATTCCATCATATGGTCACTTAATTGATTTTTTTTTCCCTCTAAAACGTAAGTCTGATCATGTCAGTCTTTTAAAAATCCTGCAATGGCTTCACTGCATACAAGCTAATATCCATACATTTCAACATGATTTAAAGGCACTTCATTGATCACGTACAAACCTCCCTGCACCTTCCTTTCCAATTATTTCCCAAGTAAACTCTCCACTTATGAAATACAGTACACCTCTCTGCTTTTGTTCATGTCTTTTTGTCTGAATAGAAAACCTAACCTATTTTGTTTTTCTTCTGTTTCAAGCTTTAGTTCAAGCATTAATTCTGCAAAATATATGTCTGATCTACCTGAGAAAAGAAAGAAATGTCCTCTCCTTTGTTTTTCCAAAACTTCAAATTTAAAACAGCCATTCAATTACCACCTTGCTGTGTTTATTTTTCCCTTTGGCAAAATTCAATATTAGTATTTGTGAAATTATGTGTCTCTTTTATTAGATTTGAAGTCTCTTTAGGGAGAGGTCTTTTTCATTTATATATTATCAGACTTAGAACAAGACTAAAATACAGTAAGTTCTCAACTGACATGTATTGAAAAACAGACTGAAGTGAAATATCCTCACCAGAATATTAGCAATATAAGATGCATCTAAAAAAGGATTATGGAAATAATTTTATAAATTTATGCTAACTTTTATGTTTATATGAGAACTAAAGATACCACTGCAAAGAACATTAAAATTTTTTTGAAATGCTTATTATAAATACAGATTTCAGGGACCCAAGAAACGGAAATATTTATTTCCTAGGTCTGGAGGACACAAAAGTCTATATTTTGCTAACTATAGGTGATTTTTCTGCATACTAAAGTATGAAAATAAATTCTTATAAAATACTGTAAGAAGAAAATGGAGTCATTTTTAACAGGCTGATTGATGTGAGGTCAAGTCCACCTTTGTTTTCATAATGAGGAGAGATGAACTATGGAATTCTAAATCCCTGACACTTGACCATAGACATGTTTCCTCATATGTCAATTCTGCTGTCTCCAGATATCTCAAGATGGCATATGTAACTAACTCTTTTTCTCCTTAGAACAAAATTGCTTAGTAGTTTTAGCAGTCAGAGTTGCTTGATGACTTAAACATTAAATATGTCCCAATGAAATGGTTCTTTTCCAAATTAAATCTATGTTAGCAGAATTTATTGAAGTGTAATTATAGGTTTATATATATATATATATATATATATATATATATATATATACACTTAATTTAACTAACATGAATTTTAGTAATTATAAAATATGGGATGAAGCTGAAATCTCTCTGAAACTTGAAATAAAGTATATAAAATATGTTGTATACTTCTCCAGGCATATTTACTAAAAATGTTTATATCTGAGTCATATTCCTCATGCATTTATTATATAATAATGGCAAAAGATAATATAACTGCATCGTTTTCTTTATCTATTTAGCTTTCTCTTCTCAGGGACATATATGACTTGCAAAATGTCTTGTATTTCTATGGGGACACACACAGGCCCATACTCACACAGATCCATACTCATACTCACATAACTAATTCTTGTCTTCAATGCCATATGGTCTCTTTTTAAGTGTTTTGTCTTCTGGATTGTATAGACTTTTACCATTGGTTTGCCTTATCTAACTCATTTTCTAAAATAAAATGAGTGTTCTGATTAACTTGACTCATTCTTAAATGTATAGATTAAATGTCCCTGAATGTGTCTGCTCACATCTGGTGTTCCAGATGTTTGCTATCATAATCATATAAAAAATTGACACAGCAATTCCAGGGCCGTGAAAAACACTGAAGAGTAAATATAGCTAGAATTGTGTCTTTTTCTGAATATGATTCCCTAGAAATTGGGTATGCGGTACATCACTACTCAGATCGATTCATCAAAAAAAAAAAACACCCCAAAATTCAAACCTAATCAGTTCTCATCTGGCCTTAAATAGAGTATTAAAGAGTGTAAAATGAATATCCTACTCAAGGAGTCTCTTGAGTACAGAAATCTTCTCATAAGAATTCTCTAAAAAGAAATATTTTGAAATCTTTTTTTTATTATGATAATCTTTTTAAAGAACTGGCATTTGATAGGATGTGTTGTAGCAGGGCCAGAGAGCCATGACCCGCAGGTTAGACACACACAAGGAAGTCCAACTTGAAGATATTACAAGAGAAGGTGGTGAAACATAGGTGTCACTTTGGAGGTGGTTGTCATCAGAAAATAGGTAGGACCACTGATGCAGTGGGGCAATAGGAATATTTCTGGATGAGTGGCAGGTGACAGATTGATGAATGTTGCAGAAAGGATTTATAAAGTGTCCTTGTATTAAAGACAAGGAAGCTGAGGCACAGAGATGTATTTTTTTCAACTTACCCAAAATAATAATTGAGATTCTCACTGTGAATGCTAGAAGGAATTTTTTAGTTCATGGCTCTACATTGAGTGATTTCAACGAAAACTGCTAGGTAATTTTATATATGTTCTTTATGCAATAACAGTTCTTATCATAAAGCCAAATTAGAGAGTATATATGTAAGCTGACACACTACAATGATGAGAATAAATAATCAAGATGATGTAATTAATGAGTAATGCTGATTTCACTTATGGTTAAACAAATTTAGGGAGGTAAGTACAGAATAAAGAAGATATAACCTAATAAAAATATCTGTGGAAATAATTCAATCTTAATATGAGCATATCATTTGATGCCTCAAATTCCTCTATAATAAATAATCAATGTTTAAAATTCTAGTTTTGAAACCAAGTGAAACAATATTCCAACATGTTTTACATACCTACTGTAAAATTCTGGTAATCATGTTACAAAATAGTTGGCAAATAATTGCACATTGAAGAGAGCAACCAGTTCAATTAAATTGTAGAAATAAGACTTTACTTACCTAGAAAGACATGACTTTGTATGAGGCACCATGAGTGCAGAAGGGAACTATCACATCACGTCTGTTTTAAAGGTATAAAAAAAAACTTGAGTGCCCAGGAGAATGAGAATCATAAAAATAGTGCCTTAGAAAAGAAACTGAGGGGTGCAGGATAGTTCAGCAGTTGAATGCTTGCCTTGCAATCATGTGTTCCGGGGATTGATTCCTAGCCCTAGCCTGTGCAAACCCATATGCTGAACTGTGACACAACTGGTATGCAGGGATGGCTCAGCAGCAAGGGTGCTTGTCTTCCATGCGGGAGGTCCCCGGTTCTGTACTTGCCCTGTATGGCCCCACATCCACCTGTGTGGAATGAAACTACCGTATGTCACAGCTAATGATGTACAACTATGGAGACTGATCTGGGACTTCCTCATTTCTCCCCCCCCCACCACCACCACTCTTTCTCTCTCTCACCTCTCAAACAATAGAATACATCATTAAGAAAGAAAAGAATGGAAAATGAATGGACTATTTTATGAGGTGCTAATTTCCTATGAATCCATATGTTCAAGCAGAAGATTAGTGACAATGTTTTGGCACCCTGAAAAAAAAACATGGGGCTGCATTTTATGTGTGTTGAAAACCTCCTTGTAATTCTCAATTTTGTTTCTTCCCAGGGATACTGTTTCTTCCTAGGAATACTGTCTTTTATTCTTTCCAATACATTTTGATTTATCTGGGTGATATTTGCCAGCCTGTCTCATCTCCTTCAGTAGTAGATAATGTATTACAGCCACCTCATGCCAGAAAAAAATGATAGTCTTTTAAATGTTGCCCCAAACTGTATACTGTGTCCTGAAGAATAGCAGCAACTTTCCTTTTCCAGAAGGACAGAAAATGATATACCTGATGTGAAAGACCATGAGGAATTTGGAAAAGGGTGTTATTTGCAATACAACTAAAAGAAACATTATTTTGTTTACTATTTTGAAAAAAAATCATAATTCTATTGTTTCTGGTATCTTTAAACATAAGAGTTAAATTACACTTTCATTTTTTTTTGTTTTACGTATGTTGTACTATAAACACTAATTCTCCACTGTGACGAGAACACAGATGGTTTAAGAATTTAATAAAAGATGTCCAATTTGCTTCATAGTTGTCTTTGAGAACAACACAGCATATAAAAACATGTTTAATTTATACTTGTTTTGTTTTAGTAATGTTAGGGCTTACTGTATGCCAGACAAGATTTTTAATCCATCTTACAATTTTCTCCTTTAAGCAGGTTTCAATTATAATGTGACATCACTTCTATCAATATTGAAAGAAAAAGCTCATTTTCACCTAATAAGCATACCAAACTAATTGACCGTTGTTTACAATCCCAGCAATGTTCAAAGTAATATAGCATTTCAAAACAATTTTGAAAGGCTGTCCTGGATACAAGTAGCTTAATAGTTTCCCAGAAGACAGAGTTTATAGCAACAAATACAAGTTAGCCTTAAGGTGTCCTTGAAAGTGATCAAGGTTCAGCAATTTTTCACTAACTTTCATATGATTAAAAAAGGCAGTTGTGTTTGTTTGTTTGTTTTTTAACAAAAATTTAGATACTAAAAATTATTTTAAATGAGAAACCTTTCAACTTGGACTTGAACAACACATAGTCTTTACATGTCAGTTTTCTCTACTTCTTCAGATGTTTTCTATGACAGTGTAGCCAACTTACAATGTCTTTACTCAGGAAAGATATTGTGACTAGTTCCGGTAACTGTTTGTTACAGTGCATGGATGTAAAAATAGATGGTTGCCAAAAAATTCCAAGTGGTTCAATCCCAAAGATATTAGTAAGGAAACACCGAGGGAATGAATGCTCCTGAAATAAAAGCAGTCTGAAAGTTTTACCTCTGCCCACTATGCAGCACTTAGAGTATAATCAGTTTTGTAGATAGAAATTGTGTGTGATCAGTCATACAATGATTAAGAGAAATTCTCAAGAAAGTTTTTCTTATTGAAATCAACACAAGTCATGGACTTGGATCACTGATTACAATGTGAAAAATTATACAAATCCAAGCTTAGTGCAGGAAGGTGATCAGTTTGCAACCAGAACTTAATTTATACTATGGTAATTACTGTCCTGAAAATCCACTTAGTAGTATGTACCAAATAAGAGAGTTGGTATATTAGTAATGCAGACTTCAGTGTCTAGACCTGTTCTACTTTTCACTGCAATACGGTGTTTCTTACCTTTCACTTGCATAATGGAATTGACGGCCTATTTCTTAGGACTGATTTATTTGGCTCAGTTTGCATGAATTGATTTATTTTGGAAAATTTGACAGAATAGTTGGTGTCAAAATAATGCTCGTATACAGAACACATACACACCTTATTGAATGAAGAATGAACTGAAAGATCATAAGTTCTCAAAGATGATGCTCACAGCAAAGAATGAAACTGCATAAAATCAAGTCACTACTCTGAAATACACAGTGTAATAAAAGCTTGTGAGAAAAATGTAAGGCAAACTCAATTTCTCAGCCATTGCCATACGTCTAGATGTGCATTCCGCTGTTAGGTGAACAATGACCGTGTCTGGGGGGAACAGAGTTAAGTGCTGGCATCTCTTGGTAGGTGGTATAAAAACCTAAACTCATATCGTGAAGCTCACATACCATGTGTTAAGAACTAATGCATTAAGTTGGCATAATGAGGAAAATAACACATTTGCCACTGCTTCTTTACATTGCTAAACTCTAATACCATTGTATAATTTCCTGTAATTCATTGCATTTATTTTTTCTTGCAGTTCTTAGAAATTTACAACATAGTCATATAGAAAATAACCAATTGATTTGCTTGGTTAAGAGTATAAAGTGCATTGAACTTTGATCTAAATATTAATCTCTTCACTTTTTTTTTTTTTGAGAGAGAGAGAGACAGAGAGAAGGGGAGGTCCCAGAGCAATCTCCATAGTTGACATCATTAGTTTCCCATATAGTTTCAGTCCCCAGGTGGGTGCGGGGCTGCGCAGGGCAGGAACTGGGCCTGAAGCCTCCCACATAGGCCCTGACAAGAACTGCACTGAGGGTGCACCCCAGTTCAGCATATGGGTCCTCCTGGGTCGGGACTGGGATTCGATCCTTGGATTCTGGGGCTGCAAAGTGAGCATTTAGCCTCACTTTGTTTGTTTGTTTTTACAAAATAAAAGGGTGCATAGAAAATATGTTGGCATGATACTGAAAACTTTATTTTCATTAGATGGATTATATTTATAAGCATATTTTAATTATATAATTTTGACTTTCATGTTAACTTTCTTACTGTATTCCCTGCATAATAGATATACAAAACGTCTATTGTGGTTTAGGTTTTGAGGCAAGAAGTCAGTGAATGTTTGCTTTTTGATGGACAATTGATACATGGAATGCTTATAAAATGAGAAATCTGCATAACAAAATATCATTGTTTCTGACACATCAAAGTGAGGGTATACTGGTGAAGGGTTGGTAGGAAGAGAATGAACAGTTGCGTCAAATGAAGAGCAAACAAATTTGGTCCTTTTTAATTATTTCTGGCAGAAATTTTATTATTTATGTCTGAAAAGAAAAAATGAGCAGTGTAGGGTGAGGCCAAAAGGAGTGAAAAAAGTAATGTGCATGTGATTTTATATCTCTAGACCTCTCATCAAATTATCTACCTAACAAGGTATTCTGCTTTTAGCCAGGCATTCTGAAACATTTGAAGAAATATAGGACATAGTCTTTCTTCTCAAGGGTCTTAAAATTCAAATGGCATGTCTACACATAGAGAGAAGTATGGAAAATAAAAACTCAACAGAAAAGCAGGAGAATAATGTAAATGGAATGGACCTAACTATTGTGGGACTCCTGAAAAGTTGTAAGTCTTTGAGCAGAAGATTGGAGTTTATTGGGTCATGAAAGATGGGAAGGATACAGGCAGGTAAGCAAAAGGTGGTAGAGAATGCCAGAGAAAGCAAAGCCAGAATCAGCAAAAACACTGTGCTGGCAATGAGCATGTTTGTCTATAGGAGAAAGGAGTACTATTGCCTGATGAAATGTCACAGAATAATTTGATATATGTTGGGTAGGAAGCTCATGGAAAACATTTTAAAAAGAGCCGATTTTTGAACTTGCTCTGCTTGATAATAAAGAAATACGAAAGAAAACACAATTTCATTCAAAGCTAATACATATTAATGCAATTCCTAGCTACTGGCTGGCCATTGTCCAGGATGTTATCTAACTAAAATAATTTCCCCTGCTTCATAGTTTCAAAGGAAGGAGAAGCCTCCAGAAGTTATATCACCTAGAATTGCCTAGCTATTATTAATGTTACATATTGGTAAGTATGTGGTTTCTTCAGCTTGAAAATGGTTTCTGCATTGCTTAGAAGTTTATTTTTAGACATAAAAAAGAGAAAAATAAACTATGGAATTTCTGGTAAAATTGGCTTTATAAATTGACACTTTTAAACTTTTCTTTCTCTGATACCCTGCCTCCTACATCAAAATATGTAGCAATGGTGGATAAAAACATAAAGCGATTTTTTTAAGCTTAAAAAAATAAGCATTCCCAGGTACCAGAACTAGGATATAAATGGAAAGCAGTGAGCAGAGGGCAAAGGCACCTGCGCCCTGGGGTCCAGGCATCAGTATAGGTTAAGGAAACCTAAAATGCACTTGGTCTAAGTAATAAAGATAGAAACTGGGGAAGCTGGGATGGCTCAGCGGGTTAAGCGCTCACTTTGAAGCCCCGAGGATCGAATCCCGGCCCCGGCCCATGCGGACCCACATGCTGAACTGGGAGCTCCCCCAGTTCAGTTCTTGCCAGGGCCTATGTGGGAGGCTCCCAGCTCAGTTCCTGCCCTGTGCAGCCCTGTGCCCACCTCTGGAGTGAAACTATATGGAAAACTAATGTCAACTATGGAGACTGCTCTGGGCCCTTCCCCTTCTCTCTGTCTCTCTCTGTCTCTGTTTCTCTCTGTCAAAAATCAATAAAATATATCTTTAAAAAAAAAGATAGAAACTGAATCAGATAGAGATGGGGGGACAGGAGACATGCTCATTTCTTAAAACCAGGACTAGAAATGCTGGGATAGCTCAGCAGGTTGAGCACTTGCCTTCCAACCATGAGGTCAGGGGATCACATCCTGGCCCCGCCCCATGCAAACCAATATGCCAAACTGAGGCACAACTTGTGACCACTGGAATAGCATGGTGGTGAAGGTTCTCGTCTCTCATGTGGGAGGCCCCAAGTTCAGTTCCCACCCTGCATGGCCCCACATCCACCTGTGTGGAATGAACCTATATCACAACCAATGATATAAAGCTCTGGAGACTACTCTGGGTCCTCCTCTCTCCTCCTTCTCTTTCTCTCTCTCACCCACCCTCTCTCAAAATAAATTAAATCTTAAAAAAATAAAAATAGAAAAGAAATAAAACAGGATTAAAGGGGATTTCCACTGACGTTGAAAGGAGCTAAAATAAGTCAACCCCATATATGGCATACAGTTATGGCTGATTTGAATCTTGGATCTGGGGGGAAGACCAAGACCGAACTTAAGACCAGGAAATAGAACAGTCCACCTTTGGCTAGGGATCTGAATTTATAATTATCCCGGATGCCACTGTAGCATAGGAGGTCCAAGCTGACACTTTTAAGAACTGGCTTTAGATTAGGAGCCTTGTGGGTTAGTTGTATGCATTTAAATCCAGTAGGAAAAAATGGTTACAAGAAAGAGAGAATCACTGCTTTAATAATGGGCATATAACATACAAGATGAACCTGAAAAATCAAAATTTTTCTCAATAAAGTAACACAAATAGAAAATTACTCTAAATAAATTTACATTAAATTAAACATAAATAATATGATTTTATATATAATTTTTTTGATGTCATTAAAAAAGTGAATTTGGAAATAACATTCAAAAATATATTTCTGCAAAATTAATACAGATATGAGACATTTCCAGATGGCTATGAAAGAATCCATTGGAAATATTTGAAAAATATGAATGTTAACAACAAAATCTCAAGATCAGATGAATTCCAGAATATTTAGCATTACGCTCCATCATCGTCATGCTAATTAGACTTTATGGTAGAACACAAGTATTCTGGCAAAGATGCACATGTGCCAGGAGATGAGAGGTAAAGCCTTCAAAAAATCAGAGGATGCTTCATGAATAAAGGTATTAGGGTTTCAATAATTTTTGGCATTCAGGTTATTATTTTGAGTTGGTGGTTCTCAAACTTTTATGTCCATTAGTATCAGCCACAGAGTATCTAATTAGTACATCTGGGTTGGAGCTCAAGAATTTATATTTCTTTCTGTATTTTTAAGATTTATTTTTATTGTTTAAGAGAAGGTGTGTGTGTGATGGAGACAGACAGACAGAAGTGGGGACGGCCCAGAGCCACTGTCTCCAGAGTTGTACATTATTAGTTGTGACATGGTTTTATTCTTCACAGGTAGATGTGGGCTGCACAGGGTGGAACTGAACCGGGGACCTCATGTACGGAAGGCGAGAATATTTGCTGTGGAGCTCAGTGGTTACCTGTTGTGACACAGCTCAGCATCTGGGTTTGCATGCTCCAGGGCCAGGATTTGATCCCTGGACTTCGTGGTTGCAAGGCAAATGCTCAACATCTTAAGTTATCCCATCATCCTTGAGAATTTATATTTCTAACAAGTTCCCTAGTAGTATGAAGCCACGCAATCTGCAGAAGCAAGCAAACAAACAAACAAACACAAAAAACTATGATACTACTTAAAAAGCAGATCTTTGTAGTCTATTGGGCATGAGCTGAGGCTATATGTTTGATCATGTGTCATCAATGAATGGGTATTATCACATTCAGAGATTTATAACGTAAGGTGAATACTGCAGCAGTTCACCATGCAATAGAAATTATGTACTTGGGATCAAGCCCATGAAAATCCAGAGGTCAGAGTGAAGCACAGAAACAGGTATCACAGACTTTCACCCTATCTACCTCTATTTCACAGCTACCTCACCCTCAAATTTACACCTATCGCCTCATAGATGTTTCCCTGACTCCCTGACAAAGGGTGATACTAATTCAACTGATTTGCAGATGGATAAGTTTGGGGTTTTTTTGTTTGTTTGTTTTTTTAAGATTTATTTTATTGTATTTTTGCAGAGACAGAGAGAAAGAGGAGGGCCCAGAGCAGTCTCTATGGTTGTACATCATCAGTTTTTCAACATAGTTTCATTCCACACAGGTAAGCAGGGGCCATGCATGGTGGGAAATGGACTTGGAGCCTCCCACATGAGAAGCACTCCTCCTCAAGCCAGGGACTTAACTGGGATGGGGGGTAGGGGTGGCAAGAACCAAAGTAGGGGCTTCCTGCATGAAAAGCACATCCCAGTTCAACATATGGTTCTGCATGGTCTGGGGCCAGGCTTTGATCCTCAGTCCCCAGGGCTACAAAGCAAGTAGTTAACCCACTGAGCCAGCCTGGCTTCCCATATAAGTTGTTATTAGAGGAAAATTGCCTCCACACTAGAGTATTTTTCAGGGATAGTCCAGAAGACAGTGGGCTGGAGAAAACATCCTTCCTGTGGGAAGGGCTGTATTCAGTGAACTTCATCATTTATTTGGGGGAGAAATATACACTGACTTCTAGGTAGCTATGAATGTCTTAGGAGGACAGAGGCAAAGAGGGAAAATTTGAGTCAAAGGAGTGTAGCAAAGAGGCAAATGGGTGAATTTATGTGAATCTGAAAAACACACATATCTTTGTGTCTCACATTAACACTCACCAGAGAACAATGTTAAAGACTCTTAACAAGGTAAACCACATGAATTTTCTTGTTTATGTCTATCAACTTCTCTTCTCATAATCTCTCATGTTCACACAGTAGGTCCAAAAAATGAGTACATATGGTAAGGGGGTGTAAGCTATGTGTGGGCTCAAGGACATGTGTTTCCTTTCCCCACCTATAACTTGCCAGAAGAAAGTTTGATAAGGGGCTCTGAACTCTTTATCTTAGCATCATTCTGGGTTAAATATAGTGGACCCATTCTGCCCTGGAAGTTGCAGTAGTTCATTCTTACTGGAGTTGACAACTACCTCAGATAGGGGTTTGACTTTCTCACTCACTGCAGTGCTTCTGTGAACATTGCAATCTTAGGGCTAAGAGAAACCCTGACTTATTGTCATGGGATCCTGTACTGTATAATATCATACCAAGGAACCAATTTCATGGTGGAAGAGTTGTGACAGTGAGCTCCTAGTCGTAGAACCCAATGCTGTTATAACATATTGCCCAATAGAATGATAGAATGCATATTAAAGGTGTCACCAAATAATAGCTCAGATTAATGTATCCTGTGAGCTCAAGATGTTACTAATATTTTCCAGTATTTGCATTGAATCACCAGTTTAGATATGGTGATGGATCCTCAGAAGCTAGAAACTTGGGTCTAGGAACCATAGCTAGGAGTAGAATGGGTCCCTCTAAAATTACTTCCAAAGACATACATGGGAAACAAAGGGACAAATATAACATAATGGAGTTTGAAGAACAAATCTGGAAAGACTCACGCCGTCAGCTATTAAGACGGCATGTATCATTGGTATAGATTGACAAAGGAGAGCGCCAACTTGCTAACATTTTAAATGACAGATTTAAGTTAATAAAGCTCTTTCAAGAATAAACTGTGTATGTAGTAGAACTAGAGTAAAAGTATCCTCACAACATATAACAAAAATGTATTCAGTTGACAAACAAGCTGAGCAGGCAGCGACAACCCCCAGCTTCCCTCCCTCCCAATAATTCCCCACTAATATTAGGTCTCAGTTTCTTTGCCTTGATTTTTAGGCTTCATCCTGAATACTAGAGAGAATCAGCTTACTATGGTGTGTGTGTGTGTGTGTGTGTGTGTGTGTGTGTGTGTGTGAGTGAAACAGAGGGGAGGCTTTCCAGAAAAAAAAATCTACTGCAGATAAATTAAAATTTAAAAGAGAAAAGAGAAGTGTTCAAATTGCTAGAGAAAATATAACCTCTTTTAGATTCCACATGTAAGTGATATCACGCAATATTTGTCCTTCTCTGCCTGACTTATCTCATGTAGAAAAAAAAATATATTTTTTAAAGAAGATATGACCTCAGGTTAAGAAAGTTAGCTTAAATAAGTAACAAAGAGCACAAGATGTACAGGAAAATATTTATAAATTTGACCATAATTAATTTAACTATTGCCTAGAGGTACCATAACCAAAATAAAAAAATAAGATAAAAATAACCTGCAATCTGAAAGAGGATATTTACTGGGCATCTATGAAACACAAAAATTGAATTATTTATTGTTGCGAACTTCTCTAATACCAATAAATTAGTAATACAATGACAACTCAATGGGGAAATTAACAACCAAAAAAACAATTTACACTGGATGGAGTGGATGATGAACACCAAAAGATCTTTTTCACAGCACTAGTCACCCCAGAAATAAAAATTAAAACACAGTTAGGTGCCAGTCTCCTTATTGTTACGTGGGAAAGAAATCCAAAATACTTGGCCAGGCCAAGAATCAAAGATGTGGAAAACTGAAGTTAGAGATGATGTCACTCCTGATGGAAGTGTGAAATAACAGCAGCACTTTGAAAAGTACCTGGGCGTTACCAGAAGTTTTAGAGGCCCTGTGCCATTTAGAATCATGCTCTGGTGTAAGTAACTGTAAAGCAGATTACAGTGGTTTAATCAAGCAAGGAGTTTGTCTCAGACACTCAAATAAAAATTATCTGGACAGGGTCCCAGGGCTGGAACAGTGGCTAACAGTGCCCTCCAGACACCAGACCTGTTTTGTCACTCTGCTTTCCTTAATGTGTGGCAGCTGCACCTCCAGAATCACCACAGTTCCAGGCAAGACAAAGATCAGGCGTGATTGAGTCAGCACTGGCTGTTGATGCTGATATTGTGTTGTTCGGAACTCTCTTATAACCTGGCCATCTCGCATGGCAAAAAAGTTTAGGATGCAGAGCAGTTTGGTTTTGCAAACTCTAAAGTTGAGAAAGACAGATAGGAAAGGGTTTGAGGTGGTGTTGAATTCGCTGACCTACGATACTCACATTTTAGGCAGCCTTATGGGAGGTGATATGAAAGTATCCAGACAATATCCATCCCAGGTAATATGAAAAATAGAGGCATTGATGGCTGGATGTTTTCCCAGACAGCCCTCATATATACATGTATATCTGATATACAGATGTATAGAATATATATCCTGGTGCCTTGATTCTCAATGTGTTGTGTGCTCCATGAACAGTGCAGGTATCATATTTTAGAAATGCATAATTTCAGCCTCTGTCCCAGATCTACTAAATCAGTATCTGCATTTTAACAGGAGTCCCAGGTGAATTCACATGCAAATTAATGTTTGAGAAGCCCTATTTTACAGAAACCTTTGCACATATAACAGTATACATTGTACTTTATAGGGAAAGTTGGAAATAACCTAAATACCCCTCAGTAACAGAATATTGAATATATTCAGGTTTCAGAAAATTGAAATATATATTGAATAGATATTTATTTAAGAGATAATTTATAGGACAGTTGAAATGAATAACTAGAGTGACTGCTTAATCTGGACAGATACCAAAAGTAAAACATTCATTTAAAATACACAATAAGGGAAACCAGGATGATTCAGTGGGTTAAGGGCTCACATTGCAGCCTCGGGGACCGAGGATCAAATCCCGGCCCTGGCCCGTGTGGCCCCATATGCTGAACTGGGGAGTGCCCCCAGTTTGGCTCTTACCAGGTGAGACCCCGGCCCAGTACCTGCCCTGTGCAGCCCTGCACCCACCTGTAGAATAAAACTATGTGGAAAAAAACAATGATGTGCAACTATGGAGACTGCTCTGGGCCCTCCCACTTCTGTCTATCTCTGTCTCTGAATCTCTCTCTCTCTCTCTGTCAAAAACAGTAGAAATAAATCTTAAAAAACACAGCATATAAAATGAAATCAACAGTAAGATATAATTTTTGCATATCCTTAAAAGTACAGGACAATATTTTATATAGATACACACATTCTTGTTTTAAATATTTTAAAAATTGGATAAAGGATACTCATCAAATTCATGATACTGGTTAACCTAGGGTAAAGTGGGAAGAAAATGTGATGAAACATAGTAGAAAGTGGTTTTAATTGTATCTGCGTATATTATTTCTTCAAAAAATTAACTGAAGTAAATATGGCAAATTTTAAGAAGAGAGAGAGTGCGTGTGTGTGTGTTTGTGTGTATTACACTGGTGTCTGCAAAATTATTCTCTGAACTTTTCTATATGTTTACAATATTTTATAAAATACTTTTAAAGAGAAAATGAATGCAGATAATTTTTTGAAAGGATAGTAATGATGTAATTCTTTTCATGCTGGCAATTTGTTCTTAAATGTTTTAGCAGTAGCTGGGTAAAATGAGTACATTATTTATGAAGATTAAGTAAGTCAGCATTACAGCAACATTTGTAGCTGATTTTTATGATAGTGAGTGCAGAATATTTCAATGAATTTGCAACTCTCTCCTGGTGATAATACAGTTAGGAAATTCAAGAATATATCTAAACACGAGCACACATATTTATAACAAGTATGCTTCAAAACTCCTAAAGATTAATGGATAAATTGTGGTGCTCTGAATGTTCTGCCTATTTCTGAAAGGGATCTGAATACTCTTGGAACCTATATGATATTCTCCCAAACTCTCCACCAACTGCTTTGAGTGTAACTGTAATGTATATTATATGTTTGTACCTTTTCAAAGCATTCTATCTGCTTGCAAAGTTTGCATCCTGGTTTTGTCATTACACTTACTACATTTTTAGTACGCAACTTTTTGTGTGTGTTTTTAGTGCTTAACATTAACACAAGAAGTAGCATATTGTTTTACACTATTAAAACAATTTTTTAGCATTAAACTCCTTGACAGAAACAAGCTTGCTTAAGAGAAAGATTGTTCAACCAATCTCTCTGCTATGTGTACCACTTTCACATTTATTAGCTATAAGATAAGTGAACCAAGAGGAAGAAAATTTAAGTGACTTGCCATGAGGATACAAAATAGAGAGTAGGAAAAGTAGGGTTTGTAACACTCCTCTATTTCTACTCTATTCTCTTTGAACCTTTCATTATCTTCACAACATCCTGAAATGAAAACTCAGACTTGTAGGTTCCTACTAAGATATGAGAGATCTTTAATTTATTCTGATATTGACCTAAAGTACTATTTTTTGTCATCTCCCCATAATACATAACAAGGTAGTTGATTATTTTAAGAAGAAAATCCATGGCTCCTTGGCCACCTTTACCTGCATATATAAATGCCTCAGCTAGGGCTTCCAGAGGGTAATTAGAGAGAAAGCTGGAAAACTTTTAAACTGTTTAACCAAGAAGGAAAAAACTTAATTGCCATTAGTTACACAAAATATATTTCTATTTCTAGTAAATGCAAAAGGAACACTTAAAAACTAATAAACCTAATGAGTATTCAGTGAAATAGCCAGATATGAGGAAATATACCAAAATAATAGCTTTCCAAAATGCCAGCAATAATCAGGAATTCATACACACACACACACACAAGCACAATTAAAAAAAAAAACTGCTAGATATTCAGAAGTGAATTTCAGAAATTAGAGAAAGGTTTAACTAACAAAATAACAAAACAGCAAAGAAGTTTTATTTCAAAAGTACTAGGGGAAGCCAGATGGCTCAAGGTCCAAGGTTCAAGGTCCAAGGATTAAGTCCAGTCCTGTCACAGCCCTGGCTTGTACAGACCCATATACTGAACTGTGGTGTGCTTCTCATGGGGGATGGGAGGCTCAGGTCAGTCCCTGCTGGGGTGAGCTTCCTTGTAGAAGGCTCCCCATTTGGCCCCAGGTTCATGGGGGCATGCTCCCCTTGAGGGAGGCCTCCTGCCCAGTTCTCACCCTGCGCGGTTCTGCACACACCTGTATGGAATGAAACTGTTAACAAACTAATGACATACAGCTATGGAGACTGCTCTGGGTCCTCCTCCTTTTCTCTGTCAAAAACAATAAAAAAATAAATCTTTAAAAAAAAGTACTAATAAGAGACTATATTCCTGGAAAGGAAGAATCAAGAATATAAGTATGTCAATGATCCTAAAATAAACATGGTAGTTCAATGTAATATTCTTCAAAACTGTAAGAAGTAGATACATATTTTCTGACATGGAAATATGGGCTGTGTATATTATTAGCTGAGAAAAAGCATGATGTAGCATCATAATATCAGATCCTTTATCAGTACATAGCATACATAGAATACACAAGTATTTTTCTTCCTTCCTTTGTGTGTGCATTTATGTGGGAATGGAATAATCCATAGTAAACATGTATTTTTTTATTTTTTTTAAGAGATGGTTTTATTTATTTATTTATTTATTTATTTATTTATTTATTTATTTATTAAATGTATTGGGTTGACATTGGTTGGTAAAATTCTATAGCTTTCAAGTGTACAATTCTACAATACATCATCTATGTGTTGCACTGTGTGCTCACCATCCAGTCAGTTGTCTTTCCATCACCATATACTTGCTCTCCCCGCAAAAAAACATTCTTCTCCCTTTCCATCTGGTAACCACTGAACTGTTATCTGTGTTTGAGTTTGGGTTTATTTGTTTGTTTATCACCAAACTCTTCATATCAGTAACTGCTGGGAAATAAATAGGGGATTTGGAGGCAGAAGAGCTTTTTATATATTATGTACTTCTGCATTGCTTAAATTTTATGACCATATTATACTTGAAAAAATTACTAAAACAGCAGGGAAGCAAAATGGAGCTATGTCATATTGGGGGACATAAAGAAATCACTTTTGGAAACCTGTAGTTACTTTATAGATCTGTTCCAAGATAGGCAATACTGTATTGCTGAGTAACATCCCACCAAATAGGTCAACATCTGATTCCCTGAAACCTGTGACTACATTGCCTTACACAGTAAAAGGGACATGCAAATGTGATTTGTTTAAGGGTTTTGAGATGAGGAAATTATCATTGGTTATCCAGGCCCACCCAATACAATCTCAGGCATCTATGTGGGAAGGAGGAAGAGGAAGATATGACTACAGAGAGGAGAAAGAGATATGAAGACAGAGGCAGATATTAAGTGAAGTAGCCATGAGTTAAAGGATGTCAGCAGCATCTAAAATCTGGAAGAAATAAAGTACAGGTTCTCTCCTGGAGAGGTTCCAGAAAAAAATCAGCCCTGCCAACACCTTGATTTTAACCCTGTAAGACTGATTTTTACACTTTTAGCCTCCAGAACTCAGAGAGAATAAATTTGGGTTGTTTTAAGCCAATAAGTATGTGGTAAGTTGTTACAACAGCAACAAGAAAATGAATGCTGGCAGGGAAATTGCACCGAGACAAATGATAGGTAGCTAAGGTAACTAGGTAACCTGCATGGTCAAAAACCTATAAGCTAATGGAATTGAGTAAGTCTGGCAGTGCCAAGCAGGAAGAAAAAGAAAATGAGAATCACCATGGCATGGAGAGAGCCAATATTTAAATCACAAGCAGATAATTTAAATGAAAACCTAAGATAAAACTGAGTAAAAAGCGAATGACCAAGATGATTGTGAGATCTATCAGTGAGCTGATTAGCAAACAGGTATTGAGTGTGTATTATGCACAAGCCTCGAGATAGAAATGTAATGAGAAATGAACTGTACCTTCACCAAGTCTGTGATCAGAGAATGACAAACCACTGAGTATTGTAGACAGATGTGATATGATCACTTGCTTTGTAGAAAAATTACTCTGACATCATTGAAAGGGGTTGGATTGAAAAGATAACACTAACCATAAGAAGAGAAGCCTATGCTCCATGTGGAAGCCATAGGAAAAACCTAGGTAAGAGGTGGAAAAAGATCAGGTTAGAACAGCCATAGTGGTTAAAGGTCAAAGAAAGAATTATGCTCCTCGGATATACTCCGTAACCCAAAAACTCCCAAAAGTTTACCTGGGGTTTTGTTCTGGAGAGAGAGGAATAGTGTTGTAGATGTTCTCAAAAGAATGACCCTTTCGTTCTCTTAAAGAGGGCATTGCCCTACATGAAAAGAAAACAAAAACAATATTTACATTCAACACATTAATGTCAAGCAAGTATTCTTAACCTAAATAATGCCAGTTTGCTTCTGATTATTCCCATAATAGTGCTGTTGATCTAATTCTAACACTTGTAATGCAGGGGTTGAAGGAGATGAAGAAAAAGATACACACACACACACAAACATGCACGCAGATATGCAGATTTGTTTTATACCATATTAAGCATTCTGTTAAGGTTTTGGAAAGATAATCTACTTCCTCAATGTCCACATTTGTTTTCATCCTGGTGTGTCAGTTTTAAAATATAAACTTTTGAGATGAGGGCAGAGTGGTCTTGTTACTCTCTATAGCCGTTTCAATGTCAGGCACACATTATACACTAATTTGATTCCTGATGCATCTTTAAAAACAAATTTGAAACACTAAGTAATCAGAGGCTTTGTCTTCAATAGAAGACATTGCATCCGCAAAAAGTGTTTATTACTCAGCCACCTGTGTTCTGCACAAAGCAATTTAAGCAGGCACAATCCCTGCCCTGAGGAGCTGTCTAAAGCCAGGGCCATTGTAACATTCAAAGATAGTCAGACA
>PVKE010031100.1:0-19242 GCA_004027555.1 Craseonycteris thonglongyai
AGAGTTATGAACTTTCCTGAGACAGAGATTCTCAAAGGGTTTGGGAAGCCTATGAAGTTTGAAAATGCATATTTGATATTCTGGGGTCCTTTTCTATTCAGAAAGGAAACCCCCATTCATATCATCATAAAAGCTAAGGGAGAAGACCCTCTTAGCTGGTGACAATGTGCAGAATACAGACTCTCCCTATGGCCACTTAGGCCGTGTCCCAGGGAGGGCTGCTCCCACCAGCATGACCCAGCCTCTGTGGCATCTGCTCTCTCACCTCTGGTGGCGTTGCTGTTGGTATAGGTGAAGATGCTCCCTTGGGTGCTGTCCTCAAAGCTGGCCTGTGGTTGCTCTTCTGCAAGCCTTTGGAGGCCCCACTGCTGGGCCATGGCTCCAGAAAGCCCTGTCCCTGATGCCCACCAGCCCTAGTGCCGTCTGGGGGGTCACAGCAATTTATATAAGCCTGAGAGATCAGCCTGGGCCTCCTCACCTTAAAAGCTCCCAAACCCTTCACCAATCATCTGATCTCTTAATTGGGCCCTAGACTTAGACCTCCCTCTCTTAATTGGGCCTTAGACTCCTCCCTCACCCCTTGCCTCCTGGCTCCTCAGACAAGCCCATGAGGGCGGCTCAGAGGGATTTTCTTGGAACCAAACTCAGAGTCCCTGGCTTTCTGAGGTGGCTGCAGGAGCTACCGTGGGCCCTTGCTCCTGTTTATGTGTTCTCTGTGCCTTTCTACTGTCTAGCACCCACTCTGAGGTCAGGTGGGCCCAAGGGTCAAGATTTTCAGATTGGGGTGTGGGTGGGGGAGCAGCTTGAAGCCTAAATCCACCTTTCCCACATGGTTCACCCCAGAACACTGAGAGGTGGGAGGTCAGGAGGCTTTGAAAGGCTTGGGGGGGGGGGGAGGTGCCAGGATGGCTCAGTGGGTTAAGCGCTCACCTTGCAGCCCTGGGGTCTGAAGATCGAGTCCCAGCCCTGGCCTGTGCAGACTCATATGCTGAACTGAGGTTTGCTTCCCATGTGGGAGGCCCCCAGCTCACAGGAGTGAGCTTCCCATGCAGGAAGTCCCCAGCCCAGTCCCCACCCTGTGCAGCTCCCGTCCACCTGTGTGGAGTGAAACCATGTCAAAAACTGATGACACACAACTATGAGACTGCTCTGGGCCCTCCCCCTTCTCTCTGTCTCTTTCTCTGTTTCTGTCTCTCTCTGACAAAACAATAAAATAAATCTTTAAAAAAATGTTAGAGAGAGAAAGGCTTAGGCCTGGAACTGGAGCCTCCTTGAGCATGAGGCCATCTCACTGGGCCACATGGATGCAAGTTAGGCTGGTGGGGGTTCCTCCCTCAGGAAGGGAGGGGAATACCTAGGGGGTGGGGAGACTCCACTGTGCATTTTGCTTTCTGTTCCCCCCTCCTGTTGTCCCCCATGAACTGCAGCTCTTTTGATCACCAGGGTGCTCATCCAGGACCCCCCAGCAGCCCTCCCGTCGTACTTGGAAGTGCCCACAGACACTCATACTCCTTTGCTCAAGTTCCTCCCCTGAGTTCATGACCTTTCCTTGGACTCATCCTGACTACAGCCTGCCTCTAGACTTGCCTTCGAAAGAAAACCTCTCGACAGAGTGTTCCAGATGGGCTGCCTCTGCTGCCCCTCTTTGGCCACTGCAGTCCGGCTGCTGCTGGCCCTGCGCTTGGCAGGGGCATGGATTACCTGCTGTTTGCCTAATTCTGCAGCTTTACTGTTTCCAGCGAAGGACCCCATTCCCCTCCACAGGTTCCTTAGGGAGCACAGCCTTTCTTGTGGGCTTCTGCCAGCTCCCCTCTACTCAATCCTGAAATCCAGCCGCCTTCAACACCTCCTTTGAGTTGGCCTTCAGCTCAGTAAAGCCAAGACAGGGGCTCATTTCTTCACTTCCCCATTCTCAGTGCCATGACTTCAGCACTCCCTGTGATCAGGCCATTCCTGCAGGTGGAGAGAAAGCCTTGGCTGCCAGACTGAGGGCCAGAGCTGCACGGGGCCCAAGATGGGCCACCCACAACAAGAATGGCTTTCCGTACTGCTCAGTACCTGCCATGTGCCAGGTGTTGGGCTAGGGCTCTGCGTGGAATCAAAGGACAAAGTCTTGGCCATCATCTTGCCAAGGCCCATTGGCAAGTTGGGCTCACTACCCAAGGACACCTACAAAGCTGTGTTTCCTGACTGCAAGAGAAACTACACCCACCACTTCTGCTCCTAGGCATCTACCCAAGAGGACTGCAAACACATGTCCACACAAAACCTACGAAGGCCCATAGCAGCACTATTCACAAAGAGGCACGGGGTAGAAACAGTCCAAAAGTGAATCCACAGTTGAATGGCTAAACAAAATGTGGTCTATCCATGCTATGGAGTCCAGCCATAACACGGAATGAAATTCGGACCCATGCTACAACACAAATGAACCTCGAAAACATGATTCTGTGTTAAAGAAACCAGCCCCAAAAGGCCACATTGTGCATGATTCCATTCATATGAAGTGTTCAGAATAGAAAAATCCATAGAGACGGAAAGATTAGTGGTTGCCAGGAGCTGGGGAAGGGTGGCAATGGAGGAACGACTGCTAATGGGGACAAAGATTTCTCGAGGGGTGGGGGCGTGGAAATGTTCTAAAATTAGATTGTGACGGTGCAGCAGTGTGAGAAACAATTTGGAAATTCCTCAAAACATTAAAAAGAGAATTACTATATGATCCAGGAATTTCACTTCTGGGTATATACTCAAAAGAAGTCAAAGCAGAAGCTCACCGCATGAGCGTAGCATGCTCAAGTGGCTCACAGTGTAGCTTGATGTAATAAGGTCAGATGTCTGGAATTCAATCTCAGGTCACTGTGACTTCCCTCTTCCCCCAGAGAGCTCTCTCTGCTTGTCCCCACCAGAGTCAAAGAATCAGAGCATCCGAGAATGCCAGAGCTGGAAGTGGGCCTTCTTGGAGATCCCCTGCTGCACCTGGCCCCTTCTGAGTTCTGGACACAGGATTGTCCCTTGTCGGTGTCACCGTGAACGGGTCAATCCTGTATCTCAGGCCAGGTTGTCCTTCTGTTTAAAGGGACATGACCAGTCCTGCCTCCCCAGCCCCATGGGTCTGCCATGGGCACCCAACATAGCCATGTCATTGGGAAGCCCTTTGTTTACCATGTGAAGTGCCAGCTCCGTGGGGGTCTGGCAGAGGGGGATCAGAACATCTGGAGGAAGCCTCCAGCTTGAGTCCTGGGCATGGCCCACCGCTTGCCCTGCCCGCCTGCCCTTGGCCAGCATGACACTAATGACTGAACTCAGGGCTTGAGTCTACTCCAAGACCCTGGGGAGGGAGGGATGGCAGAGGTGGTGGGAGGAGGTAGGGACAGCAGTGAGTCCTGGGCCATCACTGTCTCTGCGGAGTGGGTGCTAATTGATGATTAGGGCTAACAGAAGATCAAGCCCTGTTTTAGCAGAAAGCAGATTACTGCCCTAGAAAGTCACCCATCACCTGGGTGTACACGTGTGCTCCCTGAGCTCCAATGAAAGCTCACTCTGGGTCCCTCACAAGGACAAAGGGTGGATAAAAGGGGAGCGACACTCAAAAAGGAGATGAAGAACAGGGAGGAGGGGGAAGTGTGTGTGAAGAGCAGCAGGACTAATAGGGGAGGCCTTCCATTCTACCCCTCACTGCCAGCTTGGGCCAGCTGGAAGATGAAATGGCCGACTTGTCTAATCCGACTACTTCTAAGTGACTGGGGGAGGGCAATGCTTAGGATCCCTAGGGGCTGACTGTCACCTTGATTCACCTCTGGCTCTGGCCAGCAGGCCTGGGGGCTTTGTCATGAACAACCAGTGGCTGTTACAGCTACAAGAATAGGAACCACTTGGCCATTTGCCTTTGACTTTTTTTTTATTGTGGTAAAATATATGTAACATCAAATTTACCATCCGAGCCATTTTTAAGTGTACAGTTCAGCAACATTAAGCCACATTCACACTGCTGTATAACCATTGCCACCATTTGTCCCCAGAAGTTTTCCATCTTTCGGAACTGAAACTCTGTCCCTACTAAGTACAGAGTCCTTTCCATCCCCCAGCCCCTGCTACCCACCATTCTACTTTCTGTCTCTATGAGTTTGACTTTTCCAGGGACCTCATTGAATGGAATCATACATTATTTGTCCCTTTGTGTCTGGTTTCTTCCACTTAGCATAATGTTTTAAAACAAGTTTGTCCAATCTGCAACCCTCAGGCCTATACAGCCCACGACAGTTTTGAATATGGTCCAGCACAACTTCATAAACTTTCTTAATACATTATGAGATTTTCTTTTGCGATTTTTTCAGAGCTCATAGTCTATCGTTAGTGTCAGTGTATTTTACGTGTGGCCCAAGACAATTCTTCTTCCAATGTAGCCCAGGGAAGCCAACCCCCCCTGTTTTGCCTTTGACTTTGGATTTGGAATAGATTTATATATATGAGATTTATTTTTTATGTGGTCAAATTTTACTTCTTTTCTCTTTTGGTTTCTGCACTTTCTTCCTACCTTGTTGGAAAACTTCTTGCACCCTAAGTTCCTCAGAGATCTGTAAACATGTACCACATACATAAATTCCAAAGATGAGGGTCGGACTGTTTCATTTCTATTACTGTCCCATTGCATCCCGAAAAGCTCACCTCAGAATCTGACAACAATCAGATTTTCCTGACCCCTCCAGCTGACATATATTCCATCCTCAATATAGCCTCCATATTTTCATTTCAGTCCCATAATCTCACTTCATCTGCTACAGGCCTCCTGAAGTGATGCCACATCTTTACTTTGTGATCATAAACAAGTTGGTCACCCTCTCTAGAACACATGACTTCAGCAGGAAGACAGGGATAACATTTACTTGATGTAAATCTTGAAGGAGGTTATCCTTTTGAAGAGTTTTAGCACAGTATTTGGTATAGGAGGCCTGACAATTAAGTTTGCAAACTCATCCTAGAAAAAGTGCTCCATATCTCATTGCTGAAGATCACTAAGGCCACCTTCGAAGTACTCCCCTTGGGAAGCTTTGCACTGATGCCAGCACCTAGTCCACCCTTCAAAGCAATTTCGGAACTCTTTTTCTGGAATGGCCATCAGAGCCGTCATCATATTCCCCTTTGTGTCTTGAATATCCTCAAAATGTCTTCCTTTCAATATTTCCTTTATCTTCAGGTAAAGAAAAAAGTCATTGGGGACCAGATCAGATGAGTAGGGAGGGTGCTCCAATACAGTTCTTTGTTTACTGGCTGAAAACTCCCTCACAGACAGTGCCCTGTGAGCTGGTGCATTGTCATGATGCAAGAGCCATGAGTTGGCAAAAATTTCAGGTTGTTTTTGTCTAACTTTTTCATGCAGCCTTTTCAGGACTTCCAAATAGTCATCTTGGTTGACTATTTGTCCAACTGGTACAAATTCATAATGAACAATTCCTCTGATATCAATATAGGTTAGCAATATCAACATGATCTTGATTCTTGATTTGGACTGACAGATCTTTTTTGGTTGTGGAGAATTGACTGACTTCCACTGTGCACATTGATGCTTTATTTCAGGGTCATATTGCTACACCCATATTTCATTACCAGCAATAACCATTTGCCTCTCCAAAAGGTCTTGGTAACCTTCAATTCTCCTTTGCTTTTATTCATGGGTGAGCTCCTTCAGGACCATTTTTTGCACATACCTTTCTCATGCCAAGATTTTCAGTGAAGATCTTCCTGTTTCTCTATCAATGTTGACTTGGTCTGCGATGCTTCTCACAGTCAGCTGATGACTTTGACGCACAATTCAATGAAATTTGTAATGTTTTAATCGGTTCTCCTTGTTACTGGCTGCCCTGACCTCTCTTCATCAGTGATGCTTTCTCTACCCTCAGAAAAAAACATTTAATCCATTTGTACACTGCCATTTTCTTCACAGCAGTATCCTTATAAACTTGGATTAAATGGTCCCTGATTTCACTTCCACTCTTGCCAAGTTTAACAAGAAATGCAGTGTTTGTTCTTTGCTCTAATTAAATTTCCAACATTCTTGTGATAGCACAGAAAAACACGTAACAACAATAATGCATGCCACTCAGCAAGACATCACCACATGTCGACATGAACACAGCTAGTTATGAGACACTGACATCACAAGGTTATGAAAGTTGTTTGTACAGTGCTGGCAATGTAAACACACAGTTGCAAGTTCATGAGCTTACTTGTTAGTCCTTGTAGAAAATTCAGTCAAGAATTCATTCTACAGATATTCATTAAGTACCTCCTGTGGCCAGGAACTGTTCTAGGCTCCCTGTGAACAAACAGGTGGAGATCCCTGCTGCCCTTTTACAGCTGCCATTCTAGTGGGCTGAGGGGAGGTGACATGAACACCAGACATAACAAATAACTTGTGATAAGTAGGATGGAGAATGGGAAAAGGAAAACAGGATGCAGAGGTTGGGGTTACCAGACTGGAGAGAGAATGAATACCCATTTTAAGGTTTATTTTATTGTTTTTGACAGAGACAGAGAGAAACAGAGAGAGACAGACAGAAGGGGGAGGGCCCAGAGCAGTCTCCATAGTTGTACATCCTCAATTTTCAACATGGGTTCGTTCCATACAGGTGGGCAGGGACTGCACAGGGCGGGAACTGGGCTGGGGGCTTCCGGCATGGTAGGACCACCCCCTTGAGCCAGGGGCCAAACTGTGTGGGAGAGAACTGAACTGGGAGTCTCCCAAATGGGAAGCACACACCAGTTCAGCAAATGGGTTTGCATGGGCTGGGGCTGGGATTCAAACCTCGGTCCCTGGGGCTGCAAAGCAAGTGCTTAACCCGCTGAGCCATCCCAGCTTCCCATGATACTCATTTTTATAGGGCATCATGGTGAGCCTCTCTAAGAAAGGGGCATGTGAGCAAAAATACTCAAAACAAGGAGGGAAAGAGCCATATACAGAGATCTGAGGAAGGCATCGCAGAAGAGGGAACAGTAAGTAAGTGCAAAGGTCCTGGGGCAGGAGCCATGGTTGCTGGAGCAGAGTGAGCAAGAGGAGACTAGGAAGAGGGAGGGTCAGAGAAGGGGTAGGGACCAGAAGGTGTGTGAGGCCATTTTCAGCATGTAAATATTCACTGCAAATGAAATGGGGAGACTTGTATGGTTCTGAGTAAAAGTGACAAGATGTGACTTTGATGCTAACAAATTGCCCTTGCTTGCTGTTCTGAGAATTGTAGGGGCCAGGGCAGAAGCAGGGGACCAGGTGAAAGGCAGTGCAGTGATCCAGGTGAGAAACAGTGAGAGCTACCCCCGGGGAGGGGCCCACAGGCTGGTGAGGGGTGTCAGATGCTGAATAGCTTTTGTAGGTAGAGCCAACAGGATTCCCTGGTGGCTGAGGTGGAAGCAATTGGAGAAAGGGAGAGGTCAGGGTCCACTCCAAAGTTTGGGACCTGAGCAACTAGAAGGATGGAGTCATCCTCAGTCAAGAAATCAGGGCCACAGGTAGTGGGTGTTTGGCTGGTTGAGGGAGGGTGTGAACATTAGGAACTCAATCATAAATGGCCACCATGAAGAACCAAAAGGGGCCATTACCTCAACCCACAGATATGAAAAGAGAATTTGCTGAACAACTTCATCCCAATCAGTGTGACAATTTGGATGAAATAGAGAAATTCCTAGAAAAACACAACTTCACAAAATAGGCTCCAGAAGAAATGGAACATCAGAAGAGTTCTGTATCTATTAAAAGCCCTCCTTTCAAAGATGCTAGTGAGGAAGGTCTCAGTTCTGTTTCTGACCCATGCGAGGCCTAAGGTGATTTTCAGCCTGAATACAGCTTTTTTTGGATCATCTTCACTAGGAATTCTCAGAGCTTTGCAGCTCATCCCTAGAAGTCTTTAATCCCACATGAACAAATGGAATCCAGTGATAGAATGTTTGGGTGCAAATATCTGAAATTTCAATGGATTAAAATCCATCATACGTCCACCCCCAATTCTGCTTGCTGTGGTAGCCACATGATCCCCACAAAGAAGAAACTGTTTTGTTCGGTGATAATACAGGGGTGGTCAAGAAATTTGCATACCAGGGGAGGGGATTATCAGAGAAGTGGAGTACTAGTGAGCACAGTTTTTGGGACATATTATTAGTATACCGGGATGTGCCAAATTTCAGCCTACTTGCATCCATGTTCTTTCAGATATCACCGGAGAAGCATGTCAAATGTGAAGAAAACCCCAAACATGAATAAAATTGAATTTCACCCCATCATTACATTCCTCACAAAACAAGAAAAAGCACATCAAACAATTCTGGAAGAGATGTTAGTGGTTTACGGGAACTGTTGCCTTGGGAAATCCATGGTTTGCAATTGGCATAACCTTTTCAAGCAAGGCAGAGGGTTGATTGAAGACAACCTCCATTCGTGATGTCTTGTTGAGGCCACTTCCTCAGACATTATCAAAAAAGTAGAAAACTTGTCGTAGAAGATGCCAGATTAAATAGAAAGCAGCTTGTGGAAATGGTTGGAGTATCACCTACAACCATTTTGAATATTCTCCATCAGCATCTAAGGGTGTCAAAAGTCAGTGCCAGATGGGGACCGAATGCTCATGCTGCTTCAAAAACAACAGTGTCAAGTGTTCGTGACAGATTTTGGACCTCTGCAGACACAACAAAGATGAAATTCTAAACTGGATCGTCACTGGAGATGAAGCCTGAGTTCATCATGATGAGCCGGAGACAAAGCAGGAGTCCATGCCATGGCGTGGAAAGAGCACGCCACCCCCTAAGAAGTTCAAGGTGTCTCAATATGGCTGGAAAAACCCTGGCTTCTGGTTTTTGGGGGGGGGATATGGAGGGTATCCTGCTGATTGATAACAAGAATAAGCATGTCACAGTAACTGGAAAGTACTATTCCAGTCTGCTGAAGCAGTTAAAAGAATCTGTGAAGGAGAAAGAAGGGAAAAATTGACCCCAGGGGTGCTGCCTTTGCAAGACCATGTGCCCGTGCACAAGAGCAATGTTTCATTGGCTCCTCTTCATGACTGTGGCTTCCAAACGTTAAACCACCCTCCCTATAGTCCAGACCTGGCTCCATCTGATTATTATTTGTTTCCAAATATGAAAAAACAGCTTCGAGGGAAGAAATTTACAGACAACAAAGAGGTTAAAGCTGCAATTGAGTGCAAAAACAAAACATTTTTTCCCGAGGGTATAAATACTTATTGAAAGATCTGAAAAGTGTATTACTGTTAAGGGTGAATATATTGAAAAGGGAAAATAATAATATAGTTGGGTTTTTTTCATTCCTTCTTCCCTTTCATTCTGTGAATTCCTTGACCACTCCTCACATATGGGATTTTACTCCAGAAAACCCTATTGGGCTTTTGTTGCTTTGTTTCCTTCCTTCCTTCCTTCCTTCCTTCCTTCAATCCTTCAATCCTTCCTTCCTTCCTTCCTTCCTTCCTTCCTTCCTTCCTTCTTTCTTTCTGTTTCTTTTTCCTTGTATTTTTAAACCAAGTTTTCTTCTTTTTACTTGAGAAAGCAGTGTTTTATTCCCAATCTGATCTAAGCCTTACACTGGGCAGAATTTGCACTGTAATTAAAGTATGTAGTGTTTGGGTTGTGCAGGGAAGGGGGGAGTGTATTAACAGGGGAAGGCCAGCTCAGAGGCTGCCACCACGCTCTGTGTCTGCCTCCCCATCACAGACTTCTCTTCACATTGGTATTATTGTGTCCAAATTGGCTTCTTTATATCCTGGGACAAAACAAAAAGAAATTCACTTCACAAATCCTGATCTTCAGAGCAAGAAGTTGTGGTACATTTACACAATGGAATACTACTCAGCAGTAAGAAAAGATTAAATACAGCAATTTGTGACAACATGGACAGACCTTGAAACCATCTTATTAAGCGAAATAAGTCAGAATCAAAGAATCAAGAAACATGTGACCTCACTTATAGGTGGAATATAAAACTGAAAGTAACAAAGAAACAAATACTCATGGACACAGTCAATAGTTTAGTGGTTACCTGAGGGTAAGTGGGGAGGTGGGTGGGAGAGATGGGTGGGGGGAAGTAGGGAGGGGGCATCAAACATTCGGTGATGGAAAGTGAGCTGATTCTGGGTGGTGAACACATAATGCAATGTATAGACAATGTAACGTAGAATTGTACACCTGGAAACAATGTAATTGATATCAATCAATGTCACCCCAATAAATTTAACAACAACAAAAAAGAGAAAAGAAAGGTGTAATATTCTGTGTTAACTGGAAATTTCTATCTGAACTCATTGTTTTAAATACATACACATGTATAGACTTATATATTGTAAGTATTATTTCCCAGTACTATCAGAAGTACAGGGTGAGCCTAGCGCATCACTGTTGTGGCAGAAACTGTGGGGAATGACAAAAGGAAACAGAAGCCAGCTGGGGGAGTGGGGAGCTCCCACTGGCCAAACTTGTGTCTAAATGAGCATCAAAAAAAATAATTTCTGACAGGAGCGGAGTCTGTACAAGCCCCTGACTTTGGAGCGCAAAATGTTTCACGGTCGGTGTTCGAACGACTTTGGTTTTCGGGACTGCCAGCTCTTGGCGTAGGGACCCCTTGGGGACAGGAAGGGGCCCGCACTTGGCCTGCGCGCTAGCTCTCCAGCGCCCTCTTCTGGCGCCGCCCTGTCTTTTGCCCAACTGATGGCACTGCGTGGCCGCCTGGGGCCGCTTCAGCTTTCTTTGCCTCTTTGACCCCTCCTTCAGCACCTGTCTCTGTCCTGATTCTTCTCAAATCTGCCCATAGCTGTCCCCACACAGGATCAGGCCGTTCCTGCGTGGTGGATCCTGGTGGGTGCGTCCTGGGGACCGCTGGGCCCCTGTGTACCGCCTCGCCGTCCTACTACACCCTAGTGGCTTCTGCTCCTACAGATTCTTCCGGTTACCAGTCGTCTATGCTTCCTGGTTTCACAAAACACGCAGATTGGGGTGCGGTGGGGGTGTCATTGGTTTTTCCAGGGTTTTCGTGCTCTTAGAAAGAGGAGGTTTTCAGGGGTTTTGCTGCTTTCTTGCTTCTACCTGAACCCAGAAATCTCTTCATTATTTGTTTTTTCTTTTTCAAAAATTGGTTTTTAAATTGTGATAAAATACACATAACGTTAGATTTACCATTGCAACCATTTTCCGATGTGCAACTGATAGTACATTAACACTGTCTTCATTGTCATTTTTTGTGTGAAGTTCATGAATTACATTTGTGATCCAATTAATTGATTTTTAATTTTCTTTCTCAGAGTGGAAACCAGACAAAAGCTTGCACAACTTATATGCAATTAAAGTTGTCAACAACATATGCACATACAATATGATTCCCTTTAACTGTCTGCCACGGTTAGGGAAGAAATTCCAAACAGGGTGAATCAGGTTTAAGAGTAGTATTTCCTGTAGCTCCGGGCCAGGTGTTTTTATTGTGTGTGTACCCTTTATCTGTTACTGTGTGTGTTCCTTTTATCTGTCCCATCTTTTTTACACAGTGCAACAAGAGATACGCTTTGTTTCCATTGTTCTAGAAATGTTTTTACTGCCTTTGATCCAAGGACAGAAAGCTTGTCCTCACTGGGTCAAAATGCAGGGCGTCCCTCCCTCCGGGGGAGTGACGTACTTTCCTCTCTGTCAGGCTGTGACCCTACATGTTACGGGAGGCCCCAGGCCATTTCTTGCGAGATCCAGCCTTGTTCGTAAGGCTCAGCGCATGAATCTGAGTGTTACCTTTACAATTGACATTTCTGGTGAGGTGGTGATTACATAATCAGTGTATCCAGTTATAGTCTGGGAGGCAAGAGGACTCAGATAGTATTGACCAGTGCAAATAACTGCGTTTCTCTGAAGCCCGGGGGCCCCTGGGAAGAAGAATAGCATACTTTTGGCACCACAATGCTCAGGGACCAGCCAACTGCTTTCAGTTAAGTTCTCTGCTGACTTGTTCTAAACTGCACCTGAAGTTAGTTAGGTATAAATATATCAGAATTTTGCTGTAATCTGAATGTTTGTGCCCCACCCCCCAAATCCATATGTTGAAATCCTGTTGCCCAATGTGCTCGTATTAGGAAGTGAGGCCTTTGAGAAGTGATTAAACCCCCAGGGCAGAGCCCTCGTGAATGAGATTATGCTCTTATAAAAGAGGGCTGTGGGAGACCCCTTCCCATGTGAGGCTATAAGGAGTCTATGGTGACTCGGGAGAGGGCCCTCATCCAGCCGTGCTGGCACCCTGATGTTGGACTTCCAGCTTCCAGAACTGTGAGAGATAAATCTCTATTATTTGTAAGCCACCCAAACAGACTAACACATTAAATGAGTGCCAAATAGTGGGGTGTTGCTGTAACAAAAACCTAAAAATGTGGAAGCGGCTGTGGAACTGGGTAATGAATAGAGGCTGGAAGAGTTTGGAGGCATGTTCTAGAAAAAGTCTACAATGCCGTGAGTGGACCTTTGAAAGTGATTCTGAGGACGACCCAGAAGTTAAAGAGGAGAGCTGTAGAGAGAGCCTCCATCTTCTTAGAGAATACCTAAGGGGTCATGAGCAGAATGTTGGCAGAAGTATGGGGACGATATTGGCCATTCTGATGAGGTCTCAGACAGAAATGAGGAACTTCGTTGGAAATTGCGTGGAAGGCCATCCTTGTTATAGAGTGGCAATAAACTTGGCAGAATTGTGTTCATGTCTAGTGTTTTGTGGAAGGTGGAATTTGTGAGCAATGAAACTGGATATCTGGTTGAAGAAATACCTCAATGAAGTGGTGATGGTGTAACTTGGCTTCTCTTGAATGCTTGCAGTATAATGCAAGAAGACAAAAATGACTTAAAGATGGAATGGTTAACCAAAAGGAAAAACAGAACTTAAAATTTGGGAGAATTCTCAGTCCAGCTATATTGCAAAAATAATGAAGGGGAAGCCGGGATGGCTCAGTGGGTTAAGCGCTCACTTTGCAGTGCCAGGGACCGGGGATCGAATCCCGGCCCCGGCCCGTGCGGACCCATATGCTGAACTGGGAGCTCCCCCAGTTCAGTTCTCTCTCTGTCTCTGTATCTCTCTGTCTCTCTCTGTCAAAAATAAAAATAAATAAATATATAAAAAATGAGAAAGCATGTTTGGAAGAGAACACTACTGGTATGGTCAAGTGACCCTTCAATAAGGAAACTACTAAGGGTATGAACCCTGACTTCATCAGCCATCCCAGTAGGAAAAGTACCAATTTGAACTGAAGGGGAAAGAGACAGGAAGGAGTGAAGAAAGGCTGTGGAACTTCTTAGATTGTACAGGAGGGGACCATAGAGCTATTCTTCAAGATGAGGGAAGGACCCCAAAGGCCATATCAGCACTGCTTCCTCAGTTTCAAGGTGAGGAGGATTGCCTGGATTTCACCAGGCCCAACGACTCCCACCCAAAGCTGTGGGGCAGTGCCTTCCAAAGCCCTAGAATGGTGCTGTCCAAAGTGTAGGGGCCGACCCTTGCCCAACAGAGCTCTGAGGATGTGGTTCCTTCCTCCTGGATTTTGAAGGATGGGGCCAACCTAGAGCTGTAGGCATGGGACCCAGGCAAAGGGCCTCAGCTAGGGCAATGCTTAGCAGAAGGTAGGGTTAGGGCCACCCCAGGGCCCCAGATTGGTGGCCACCTGCGTGTGATTTCAGCCTTGAGTGAACTGCAAGTATGCAAGTCCAATCTGTGAGAGCTGCCACATGGGCTATGCCCAGAAAAGCAATGGGGACAGGGACACCCCAGTGTGTCCAGAAGGTAGGTCCCCTGCTCCAGTGAACCTAGTGGGCAGAGCATCAAATTCAAGAAAATTATTCTCAGGCCTTCAGATTTGATGCTGTTTGCCCTGTTGGGTTTCACCCTTAATTGGGGCTTGTCAGCCCTTTCTTTACCATTTCTCCCTTTTGAAATGGGAATATTCCCAACCATTCTGTCTGTTTCATCATTGTATTTTTGGAAACACAGAATTTGTTTGATTTACAGGTTCACAGCTGGAGAGGAATTTGCCTTACGATGGATGAAGTGGACCTTGAGTGTCACATATATCTGATTTAGATGACATTTAGATGAGACTTTAGACTTTTGACTCAGTGATGAAAGTGGTTAATTAAGACTTTTGGGGCTGCTGGGATGGAATGAAGGTATTTTGGATGTGTGGAAGAAATGAACTTGGGGAGTCCAGGGGCAGAATGCTAAGACAAATTTGAGTGAGTGAAAGTCAAGGTTAATAGGTCTTCAACCTGAATTCCTCTATCAAAAGACACGTGTGGGTTTTCCAGTCATTCGTTATGCCAGCATCTGAATCTCACTCTGTGGTCATTGTCTTCAGGTTCTCTTGAGCATTTTTTTTTAAATATATTTTTATTTATTCATTTTTATTTTTGAGGGAGAGAGAGAGATACAGAGACAGAGACAGAGAGAGAACTGAACTGGGGGCACTCCCCAGTTCAGCACATGGGTCCGCGTGGGCCGGGGCCAGGACTCGATCCTCGGTCCCCAGGGTCCCTGGCGCTGCAAAGTGAGCGCTTAACCCACTGAGCCATCCCGGCCTCCCCTCTTGAGCATTTTTTGCATTGCAATTCTTCCCTTTCCCATGTTGGCATCTAGGAAATCTAATGTAATCCTGATGTTAGTGGGTTATGCAGTCCAGTCTGCATAGGTATGGCCTGTTACACGGAGAAATAGAGAAAGAGCAAGGAGAAAAGTTTTCATTGTATACTATTAGAAAATGGGACGCTAAGGACAATGCCAAGAGTAGTCCAGGATAGATCATGACAGCTGGCTCTCCTCATCAGTTTCACTTGTTCCCTGAAAGTCCTTTGTAATTATGTCTTGTTCCACTGGTCTTGTTCCACTTCAGGAAGTCATCTTCTTCTGGATGGGGTTTGTCCCAGGAACCTTGAGCTTTAGTCCTCTATGGATGGAGGTGGTTTTTCTGGGAGTTTCATGCTATTCTCAGGAGGGTATCTGCTATCTGATGCCGCACAGAAAACCATTCTGAAAGTTAGCGGCCTAAAGCAATAATGAGCTGTTATTTCTGAGGAGCTTATGTGTTACCTCTAGGGGATGGTTCTTTGTTCCACACTGTGTGGGTTGGGGTCCCTCCTGTGACGTCATTCAGCTGGGAGCTTAGCCAAGGCTGGAACATCCAAGATTGCCTCAGTCCCATGTCTACATGGGGCCTGGCTATTAGCTGGGTTGTGTTATTCTCTCTCACATGGCATCTCATCCTCCAAGGCCTCTATCTCCACACGGCCTCTCAAGCCAGGCCTCTTCTTTCCATGGTACTGACTTCTAAGAAGGCAAATATGGAAACTGCAAAGCTTTTTCTGGCTTAGGCCTGGAAGTCACCTGTGTCACTCCTACCATACTCTATTAGTCAAAACAAATCACAGGGCCAACCCTGATCAAGAGAAGGGGAAATAGACTCTACCCCTTATTGGGAGGAGAAGTGGCCAATTCATATTGTGAAAGAACATGCAGAATGAGAGCAACTGCAATGACCATTTTTGGAAACAATCCACTCATCCAATGAGAAGTGCTCTGTCAGTCCCCACATCCCAGAAAACACCCAAGGGACAGTAAGTTGTTAAACAGTTGGCATAGGGAAGCCAGGATGGCTCAGCAGGTTAAGCACTCCCTTTGTAGCCCTGGGAACTGAGGATCGAATCCCGACCCCAGCCCGTGCAGACCCATATGCTGAACTGGGGTGTGGCCCCAGTTCAGTTCTTTCTGGGGTGAGCTTCCCATATGGGAGGCTCCCAGTTCAGCTCCCTGCTCGAGGGGGCGTGCCTCCCATGTGGGAGGCCCCCAGCCTGGCTCCCACCTGCACAGCCCCCACCCACCTGTGTGGGACGAAACCAGTCGAAAATGATGGAGACTGCTCTGCCCCTCTTCTCTCTGTCTCTATCTGTCTCTGTCTCTGTCAAAAAGAATAAAATAAATCTAAAAAAAAACAGGTGGCATTGAGGTCTCTGATAAGGGAACATGTGGGTCTATGACAGTGGCATTGCCCCTTCCCAAGTATTGTTGTCCATGTTATCACCACTTGATAACCCTTGGAGTGGATGCAGTAGCTAGACTGTACACCATGACACTGTCCTGCTGGGCCATTTGTTTCCACCTACCTTGGCCTGACAATCTGTCCATTTTCTGTGTCACTAAAGCTATTAATAAACAAGGGGATTTTAAACCTTGGAATATGATCTTTCACACGGAATTAAAGTCATGCTAAGATTGCTTGTGTTAGCTCTCGCATAAAAATATGAGGATTTAAAAAGTCGTCAGAAGTTATACAATTATCAAAACATTTTTAACATTTTTAATTGAAATGAAATTCATGTAATACAAAATTAATTATCTTAATGTGTGCAATTCAGTGGCTCTTAGTAAATTCACAGTATTGTACAATTATCACTATGATTTAATTCCAGAACATGTTCATCATCCCAAACAGAAACCCTTAGCAGTACCCATTAGTAGTCACTTGCCATTCCCTGCTACCCCCCAGTCCCTGGCAACCCCTAATATGCTTTCTGTCTCTATGGATTTGCCTGTTGTGGACATTTCATATAAATGGAATCATACACTATGTGACCTTTTGTGTCTGGGTTCTTTCACTTAGCATAATGTTTTTGAAATTCATCTACAATGTAGCCTGGATCAGTGCTTCATTTCTTTTTACCAAAACACATTTAAGTTTAATGACATTTTAATAAATTTACGGGGTAACTTTTATGATGCCACTGAATTGTTTTTAATAACTGAGGCACATTCTGATCATACTTCATTATTTCTGACACACACACACACACACCTGCTTTATGCACATGTGCCTTGCAATGGATCACCCAAGCCAGGCGAAGAGGCAAACCTTGGCACTACCAGGCAGCCATCTACTGAGAATGGTGGCGTGAAGAGCCCTGTCAGCATTGTTATTAATTTGAGGACTGATCTTGGAGAAAGTCAGTATCAAAGAGAGATGTGAGGGGGAGCCAGGATGGCTCAGCGGGTTAAGAGCTCACTTTGCAGCCCTGGGGACTGAGGATCAAATCCCAGCCCCAGCCTGTGTAAACCCATATGCTGAACTGGGGTGTGCCCCTAGTTTGGTTCTCGCTGGGGCGAGCTTCCCATGTGGGAGGCCCCTGGTTTGGTTCTTGCTGGGGCGAGCTTCCCATATGGGAGGTCCCTGGTTCGGCCCTCGGTTCGGCCCCCAGCTCACAGGGGCATGCCTCCCATGCAGGAGGCCCCTGGCCGGGTTCCCACACTGCACAGCCCCCGCCCACCTGTGTGAAATGAAACCATGTCAAAAACTGATGATGTGCAACTCTGGGCCCTCCCCCCTCTCTCTGTCTCTGTCTCTGTCTTTGTCAAAAACAATAAAATGACTCTTAAAAAAAAAGAGTTGTGAGAGGAGACTGGTCAGTTGCTTGATAGGAGCACAGGTGCCCTACAACCAGAAGCACCCAAGGCCTTGACAGTGTAACCAGAGTCACAATATTTGATAACAACCCAAAGGAGAGAGTAACATGATAACCAGTAGGAATTTTAGCTCCTCCACTAAGGAAGAGCCTTAGCCGTTTGTTTTGCTTGCTTCTTTTTTTCTCATAATTGGCTTCAGTTGTGAACTAACCAGGCCAAACAAGGGGCAGCAGAAAAGCACCTCTATTAACAGAATTTTGAGCTGCCATTTCCTACTAGGGTGAGAAAACAAAAAAACAGAACAAACCTGTGCCCTCTGGTAGAATACCTGTGTTAAAAAGATATTGATTACTTAAAGAGCCTTTTTCTTTTCAGCACCCAGACCTCTCTACTCTATTATACATAAGCTTAAAACATTTATTGACAATACCCCTTTGTATGTATTGTGCAAATTTACACTTATATATATAATCACAGTAAAAGATGTTCAGATGGCAATATGATTTAAAGCTCTAAGACTTTAGGTATTCTGGGTGATGAGCACACAGTGCAACACATAGATGATGTACGAGGTCTGTCCAGAAAAAAATCCAGCCATAAATGCCTCTATTTTTCACATCACATAGCTGGATACTTTCGGGACAGGCCTTGTATTATAGAATTGTGTGCTTGAAACCTACATAATTTTGTTAACTAATGTCACCCCACCAAATTTAATTAAAATAATTTTAAAAAGACTTTAGGTTTTAAAAATATGATTAAAACAACGAGTGGAGCACAAAACAATGTTACACTACAATGATTCTGAATTTAATTTGAATATTCGGAGGGGCAAATGTGTTTATACACAGACAAGAACATAATAAGTAAAAAGTAACTAAGTACTTCTGCATTTGCTCTCTCTTTGAATTTTAATTCCTTTGAAAATTGTCCAGATAGAGATTACTCGCTAATTATCTCAATTTATTACTCACCCAAGGTCTCAAAATCAATGGATTAGGAAATCCTAGAAATTATAGTAGGTTGACATTGAAGAACAATAGAACCACAGTGATGAACAAAAATTACTCACTTTACAAAGTGGAGTAGATTTGTAGGGCTACATATTTACTGCTATTGTTGGGGGATTTGAAAGAATCAACTTTTAGAATAAAAACATTAGTTATTTTAACTCAATTTAGTTTATTTCATGTGTTTACATTTACATAACCATAGATATTTAGTGTAAGAAATAACATATCTGACTTATAGGATAAGTATCGTGAGTTTTAAAAGTTTCGTTTGATAAAGTTTTTGGGGTTTTTTTTGAATAAACACATCTCAGATCTTGCAAAGACCCAAATGTAGTGTTTGCATGGTGTTTCATACTGTGATAAAATTGAGGAAAAGAAAGAGCTATCTTTTAAACGAAAAGTAACAAAACAATTTAATTTATTCAAGGGTTTACCTTGCATAGAAATATTGAAGGAACTTGGAGTTTGAGGTTATTTTCTTGGCTTATTTTACCAAATGAAGTATAACTAATGGCACAACTTGTTAAGGGGGGGAGTGTCCAAAAACTTTATCAGTAACAATGAGGGCTTGTGTGCGTCATTTGGCAATGAATGCAATGACCAGGACCTCCGCAACTCAAGGACACCCAGTTCCCAGCTTAAATGGCTATAGAATCCTGTGACTGGCAAGGACTTGAGGACCCTTCCAACTGTTGGCCTGTGGAGGCGTGTGGAACAAGGCGAACCTCAGTGGTCAGGGACTTCCTCTTAGCTTTTCCATTCACATCAGGTTCACAGGCCATT
>PVKE010031101.1:0-19242 GCA_004027555.1 Craseonycteris thonglongyai
CCCACCTGCAGAGATGGTAAGTGTCTCTACCCTAATTTCTGCTATATCTTGAGCAAGCCAGCTAACAGACTGCTACTCCCAGGACCACTCCTTCAGCCCAGCTCTCAGAAGGTGTGCCCTGTATTGTCCTGTGAGGAGGGAGGAAAAGTGAATAAGGCTAAGCTGCTGAAACACTCCATCCACCACACTGCACCCCTGCCCTTGTCTTCCAACGCATGTGTGATGCCTCTATCTCCTGAGAGCTGGCTGATTAAATGTTTCAGCTCCTGTATGCAATGTTGTAGCTGCACATTCTCCTCCATAGTTTGGTTGACTCCGTTCTGCAACCAAAAGCACACTCAGGATTCAGCAGAGTGTAGCTCAGCCCACGCAGCACCACCATGCTGGAGGAGACCAATAACCTACATGATGTTGATGGCAATGTGGAGGGCTTGACCAGTCTACATAGGCACACTCTTCCCTGCAGTGCCTCATGTGGGGGCCTTCTCCTCCACCTTGGGCTTGGCTGGGTGTTTGAGGTGAAGGGTGCCATAATTTAGGAGCTCCTGTGGGCCAGGAAAGAAAGTGAAAAGAGACAGGATTTGCAGGCTTTTTTCATCAGAGGCTCAGGAAATCATATGATGATAACAGAGAAGGGTAGATCTTGGGGGAACAAGGCTGTTCAATGTAATGTCTATACTCAAAATGAGCTTGAGCCCTGATCAACATACAACTCAGAGTCAAAAAAGATCTCTATCCTCCTATTATTAGTACCAAACACGAAGTATTAATACTTACCTATTGCTCACTGTAAACTATTCAACTAGTAAATGTTTGGAACACTCCTGGACTCTCCTGCATCCCCAGTCCTAACAAGCCAGACCCTTTCTCTGCATATGCAAAGATGCTAATGCACATTAGATTAGTGCTGTCTTAGGCTATATTATTGGTGGTTTTGCAACATATTTTTACTTTGCTGCCTAGAAGATATGTTTAATTATTGTAGAGGTTGCACAGTATTTCTGCATATAAATAAGGCATGCCTTTAGCTTTCTTTTACTGAATGCAATTTTTTTTATTGTTAAATTTAATGAGGTTACATTGGTTGATAACAATTAGATAGTTTACAGATGTACAAGTCCACATCACATCATTCATGCATCGTATTATGTGCCCATCACTCATTATCAGTTCCCTTTTCATCACTTTATATCTAATGCCCACTCCCACCTCCCCCCACAACTCTCCCCCCTCCCACCTCTCCTAGTTACCACCAAACCATTGAGTGTGTCCATACTACTTGTGTCCTATCCCGCTGCCTCTCCCACTCTCCCTCCCCCTTCCTCCTCTTCCCTCTGGCAATCACCAAGCTATTGAGTGTGTCCATAGGTCTCTGTGTCTTTGTTACTTTCACTTTTATATTCCACCTATAAGTGAGGTCATATGTTTCCTGACTCTTTCAGTTTGACTTATTTCGCTTAATAAGATGGTTTCTAGGTCCACCCATGTTGCCACAAATGACGGTAATTTATCATTTCTTATTGCTGAGTAGTATTCCATTGTGTAAATGTACCACATCTTTATCCAGTTGTCTATCGAAGGGCATTTTTGGTTGTTTCCATGTTCTGGCCACTGTGGACAGTGCTTCAATGAGCATGCAGATACAAACATCTTTAAAGATCAAGGTTTTCAAGTTTTTTGGGTAGATGCCCAGTAGAGAGATGTCTGGGTCATATGGCACTTCCATTCATAATTTTTTGAGGAATCTCCATACAGCTTTCCATAGTGGTTGTACCAGTTTACATTCCCACCAGCAGTGTATGAGGGTTCCCTTTTCTCCACAGCCTCTCCAACACTTGTTATCCCTTGTCTTGTTGATTATAGCCATTCTAACAGGTGTAAGATGGTATCTCATTGTGGTTTTTATTTGCATCTCCCTAATTTCTAGTGACAAGGAGCATTTTTTCATATATCTATTGGCCATATGTATGTGTCCATGAGAGAAGTGTCTGTTAAGGTCATCTGCCCATTTTTTAATTGGACTGCTTGTTTTTTTCTTGTTGAGTTGTATATATTCTTTATATATTTTTGATATAAGCCTCTTATCAGAGGCATTGTTTGCAAATATTTTTTCCCAGTTGGTTGGTTGCCTCTTTGCTTTGTTGATGGTTTCCTTTGCACTGCAGAAGCTTTTTAGCTTAAAAAGTTCCCATTTGTTTATTTGTGCTTTTACTTCCCTTGCCATTGAGTTCAGATTCATAAAGTCCTCCCTGAATCCCAGGTCCATAAGTTTGGTGCCCATGTTTTCTTCTATGCAATTTATTGTTTCCTTTCTTATTTGGAGGTCTTTAATCCATTTTCAGTTAATTTTGGTATATGGTGAGAGACCGCAGTACACATTCAGCCTTTTGCATGTGGTTTTCCAGTTTTCCCAGCTCCATTTACTGAAGAGGCTTTCTTTTCCCACCCTATATTTTTCAATCCTTTATCAAAAATAATCTGTCCATAAATTTGTGGGTTTATTTCTGGGTTTTCAATTCTATTCCATTGGTCCGTGTGCCTGTTTTTCTGCCAGTACCAAACTGTTTTGATTACTGAGGCTTTGTAGTACAGATAAAAGTTAAGCAGTGAGATGCCCCCAGCTTTGTCCTTTTTTCTTGGATAGCTTTTGCGATTCATGGTCTTTTGTGGTTCCATACAAATTTGATGATTTTTAAAATATATTTCTTGAAAGAATGACTGTGGGATTTTGATGGGAATGGCATTGAATCTGTATATTGCTTTGGGGAGTATGGCCATCTTAACTATGTTAATTCTTCCAATCCATGAACATGGAATGTCTTTCCATTTCTTTGTGTCCTCTTTAATTTCTTTTAAGAGTGTCTTAAAGTTTTCAGTATATAAGTCCTTGACACTCTTTAGTAGATTTATTCCTAGGTATTTCATTTTTTTGTTTGCAATGGCAAAGGGAATGCATTTTCTTATCTCTCTTTCTGACGTTTCATTGTTGGCATACAAAAATGCAGTTCATTTTGAGACATTGATTTTGTATCCTGCAACTTTACTGTATTTGTCTATTATTTGCAATAAATTTCTGATAGAGTCTTTAGAGTTTTCTACATACAGGATCATGTCATCTGCAAAGAGTGACAGTTTAACTTCTCTCCCGATTTTAATACCTTTTATTCCTTTCTCTTGTCTGATTTCTCTGGCTAAAACTTCCAGAACTATGTTGAACAGCAGTGGTGACAGGAGGCATCCCTGTCTTGTTCTTGATTTTAGAAAAATAGGCTTCAGCTTTTCTCCACTCATTATAATATTTACTGAGGGTTTGTCATATATGGCCTTTACTATGTTGAGGTACTTTCCTTCAATTCCTATTTTATTCAGTGTTTTTATCATAAATGGGTGTTGTATCTTGTCGACTGCTTTTTCTGCATCGATTGAGATAATCATGTGGTTTTTATCCTTTGTTTGGTTTATGTGCTGGATTACATTGATTGATTTGCGTATGTTGAACCATCTTTGTGCCCCTGGGATAAATCCCACTAGGTCATGGTGAATAATCTTTTTAATGCATTGTTGTATTCTGTTAGCTAAAATTTTATTTAAGCTTTTGCATCAGTGTTCATCAGTGAGATTGGCCTGTAGTTTTTCTTTTTGGTATTGTCTTTCCTAGGTTTTGGTATTAGGGAGATATTAGCTTCATAGAAAGAGTTGGGTAGTACTGCCTCCTCTTGAATATTCTGGAATAGTTTGAGGAGGATGGGTATTAGTTCTTCTTTGAAAGACTAGTCGAACTCATTTGTAAGCCCATCTGGTCCAGGCTTTTTGCCTTTGGGTAATTTTTGGATAATTGTTTCAAGTTCTGTACTGTTGATTGGTCTATTTAGGTTATCCATATCTTCTTGTTTCAGTTTAGGTAGACTATATGTTTCTAGAAATTTGTCCATGTCCTCTAGATTGTCAAATTGGTTGGCATAGAGTCTTTCATAATAATCTCTTATGATTGTTTGTAGTTCTGCAGCATCAGTTGTCATCTCTCCTCTATCATCCCATATTCTGGAAATTTGAATTTTTTCTTTTTGCCCTTTGGTAAGCCTAGCCAGTGGTTTGTCAATTTTATTGATTTTTTCAAAGAACCAGCACTTTGTGGCATTAATTTTATCTATTGTTTTTCTATTCTGTATTTCATTAAGTTCTGCTTTAATTTTTATTAATTCTTTTCTTCTGCTGGCTTTGGGGGACCTCTGTTCCTCTTTTTCTAGCTCTATGAGGTGAGATGTGAGGGTGTTTACTTGTAGTTTTTCTTGTTTCTTGAGATAGGCCTGTAATGATATAAATTTCCCTCTTAATACTGCTTTTGCTGTGTCCCAGAAATTCTGTTATGTTGTCCTTTCATTGTCATTTGTTTCTACAAATTTTTTAATCTCTTGTTTAATTTCCTCTTTGATCCAGCCACTTTTTAATAGCATGTTGTTCAATCTCCACATATATGTGGCTCTCTCTGCAGTTGATCTATTGCAATTGATCTCAAGTTTCAACGCTTTGTGGTCTGAGAATATGCTTGTTATGATTTGGATGTCCTTAAATTTGGTGAGGTTTGATTAAAGTCCCAGGATATGGTCTATCCTTGAAAATGTTTTATGTGCACTAGAGTAAAATGTATAGCCCTTTGTTGTAGGATGGAATGACCTGTAGATGTCAATTATGTCCATTTCCTGCAATGTATCATTTATAGCTGCGAGATCCTTGTTTATTTTCTGCTTGGATGATCTATCCAATGTTGTCAGGGGGGTGTTTAGATCCCCTACTATAATTGTATTTTTGTCAAATTCTCCTTTTAGATCTGTTAGAAGATGCTTTATAAATTTTGGTGCTTCTTGATTGGGGGCATATATATTGATGAGTGTCATGTGTTCTTGTTGTATTGTCCCTTTTATCAAGATGTAATGTCCATCTTTATGTCTTATTATTTTTTTTATTCTGATGTCCTTTTCATCAGAAATCAGTATGGCCACTCCAGCTTTTCTCTGACTGCCATTTGCCTGGAGTATTGTTTTCCATCGTTTTACCCTGAGTCTATATCTGTCCCTGTGGCTGAGGTGTGTCTCTTGTAGAAAGCATATGGTTGGATTTTGTTTTTTAATCCTGTCCGCTACTCTGTGCCTCTTTAATGGTGAATTCATTCCATTTACATTCAGGGTGATGATTGATATATGAGGATATCCTGTATCCATTTCTTCTTTCCTTTTTATTATTTTTTGTTGTTGTTGTTGTCCCAACTTTTTTTCATTTATTTTGATTTCTTGATTCAGGTCTGATAGCCTCCTTTAGTATTTCTTGGAGTGCCAGTTTTGAGCTGGAGAATTCCCTCAGATTCTGTATATCTGAGAAAGCCTTAATTCCTCCTTCATATCTAAAGGTTAATTTTGCTGTATAGTTGATTCTTGGCTGGAAATTTCTCTCTTTTAATATTTTGAAGATTGGGCTCCACTCCCTCCTGCTTTGCAGAGTTTCTGCTGATAAGTCTGGTGACAGCCTGATAGTTTTTTCTTTGAAAGTTATATTTTGTTTTTCCCAGGCAGCCTTGAGGATTCTTTCCTTGTCTTTATTTTTTGTCATCTTCAAAACAATGTGTCTTGGAGAAGATCTGCTATGGTCTAGGAAGTTGGGGCTCCTGCTTTCCTCTTGAATTTGATGCAATAATTCTTTCCATAGGCTAGGGAAATTTTCATCCACTTTTTGTTTTAGTAGACTCTGAGAAGATTTCATCTCAGTTCCTTCTGGGACCACTATTATTCTAATATTGTTCTTTCTGATGGAGTCAGAGAGTTCCTGTAGGCCTCTTTCATTTCTCTTGATTCTCATTTCCCTTTCTTCTTCCCTTTGTGAAATTTCCATGTCTCTATCTTTGATTTCCCTCATTCTTTTTTCTAGCTGGTCAGCCATGTTTCCCAGGCTGATCAGTTCTTTTTTCAGCTCTCCCATGATGCCTTTCATTTTAAGGAGTTCCTTTTGGTTCTGCTCTAACTTCTCAATTTTATTGGCAAAGTACTCAGTTTGCTCAGAAGATTTCTTGTTGAGGTCATGTAACTGTGTCTGGGTACTTTGCCAGCATTGAGTGAGCTCTCTGAATGTCTTGAGTATTGCAGCCCTGAATTCTGTTTCACTTACATTTGATTCCGAGTGTGCAAGTTCCTTTACTAAAGAACACCCCTGATCTTCTGGGGGGGCTTTGGATTCTGAGGTGTACATTGTGTGTGATGTGGTTCTTTTTCCTCTGCACATGAGTATGCATTCCCACTGGGGGTTTTCCTATCAGGTGAGCTTCTCAGTTGTGGGAAGATGAGATTTTGGGAGAGGGTTGGGGCAGCAGTCCGTTCTGTGCCTTGAGTTGCAGTTTTAGCTGTTAGAAGGCAGGGTAATGAAGGTGTGGTTCCGGGGGTGGGGGCATATGAGTAGGAGCTAGGGCGGGCCTGAGACACAATAGCAGATTCTTCTGTCTGCAGGGAGGCTGGTGGTTCAGTGCGAGGCTGGGCAAGCAGCTCCAGGCTTTTTTTTTTCCCCTCTGGCCAGGCTGTTTTTTCACTGCCTCTGTGAGCCTGCCTGTCTGCCAGCAGCTCAGCAGTAGTGGGGGCTGAGCGAGCAGCTCAGGGCTTTTCTTCCCCTCTGGCCGGACTGCTTTTTCACTGCCTCTGTGAACCTGCCTGCCCTCTGTGAGCCTGCCTGCCGGGGCAGCAGCTCAGCAGTGGTGCGGGCAGGCGGGGCTTGGCAGATGCTCGGCTGCAGCTCAGCTGGCTGCTCTGCAGGACTGAGATTCACTCTAAGCACGTCTATTATTGCCGAGAATGCTCCCTCCGTGTCCACTCAGCCGCTGCCTTCACTCCAAGAGCCCTGTCTTCAAAAGATGCTCCGTCACAGTCAACTTTAGGACCTCAGCTGTATCTCCTCTGTGAATCAGGGGTGCCGAGCTGCTGTGGGCCGGTGCCCTGCTCTCACCCCACCCACCAGGATGTGCAGCCACCCTGCTCCACAGTCCCTGTTCCACTTTAGGCTCCATGATCTGATTAGGGCACCGCGTGTTGTCCCTTGAGTTCAAATGTTAAATTGTCCACATTCCTGTGGGGCTTCCATGCTCCCTAGGTCTCGGCTTCCAGCCCGCCCTGGATCTAGCTCCACTTTGGCTGTAGTCCCCCAATCCCCCTTTGTTTTTGATAGCCCTGGTTCGCGCTACGCGTTCCTGTCCCCAAACTGCTCCTTCTCCTTCCCTCTCCTGCTCTCCCCTTTTTTCTCTAACCTTTGGATGCTGTTCTGTGTTGTGTGGTTCTCTCAGTTGAGGGTGATTTTCAGGGTTTCCCCTGTGGGTTCCTTTTTGTTCATAAGTCCCTTCCCAGGTAGGTGTCTGGGTTCTCCTCTCATGCTGCCCCCTTTTCTTGGTCTCCTGAATGCAATTTTGATTGTTACAATCAGCAGGGCTACAGATGAGTGCTCTTCCTCCAAGGGGAGTTACTGTATCACCACCCTAACTTCTTATATGTGTACTAGGCCATTTATTAGACTGCCCATCACAGAAACAGCATTAAGATTGCTGTCCACTTGTAGAGGAATGGAATGATAAGTGAGGCAGCAATAAGATAAGTTTGCCTTCCAGGCCAAACTGAATTACACTCTGCGGTTCTGACAGTTGTTGTGTGGGCCAAGAGGAAAAAGACATATAGCTGTTTGCACAGTCACTGGATAAAGAAACATCAGAAGGTGACATGGGCTCCACAGTAGATGCTGCTGTAGGAGCTCTGTGGTTTTGGGTGTCTGTCACATGACAGAACAAGGGGTTAGGAAGTTATGTGGAGGAGAGGGCATGTCACATTCATGGACACTAAGGGGCAGAGAAGGGAGGACACATATTGCTCCAGTCAGTGCTACAAGTACACAAGCTAGAAGCCACTCTGAGGTGTGGCTATGGCACACCTAGGGTTTGTGCCAATCTGTATCCTTCTGGCTGACCAGAGCTCAGAGTAGGATAGCACGATCTCAATCATGAACACATGGGGCTTCATTCTTCCTTGCCTTTAGAAAAAAACAGGACTCATTGTGACTTGTGACAGTCACAACATGTGGATAGACAATGTGTCAAGTCAGAAGGAACAAAGACACTATTCTTACATAAAACCTCTCGGTGCCTCAGTGATACCCTCCCCATGGTTTTCTTTTGGGCACAGGGTGACAGGGATGAAAGTAAAGATGTGGTAACAAAACTTCTATGTTTGTTCCCTCATACTCCTTTTTTCCCTTTTCTCCCAACCACAGACTGTATTTACTCAATTCAGAACTTTTGTGGGAATAAAAGTGCTTAAATAGAAGCCATTCCCCAGTACTTCAGGTCAAAAGATACCCCACCTTAACTTTCTAGGTCCAAAACTAAATACCAGCCAAGAAATCACCCAATAAGCTAGAGCTGAGGTGCTGCTCCTTTGACTCTCAGCTTTCTGAAGAACTATCCTGGGTTTGGGGACCAGGAGCCATGGAGACACTGCTTTCTAGTCTTCACATGAGCCAACATGATTGACCACAGCCTCACCCACCTTCCTACATGCACAGCTGTGGTGACTTAGTCCAAGCTTCGGGCTCTAGAAAGCTAAGGCCAATAGGCCAGAGGAGCAGAGAGATGAGGACGATGGGTGACAAACCGCAGTTGGATGAGGTATGAGTCCTGAGGACATAAGGCCTGTCCTGTAAATCTGGGTCCAGAAGAAAATTGCTGCATTTCTCTCTCAGCCCTGGTCTCTGATATCACCTACTGGCTGATTTTGTTACATCTAGTACTACAAAGAAAAGGGCAGGTGAGGCTGGGCCAATTATTTGCAGGTTTTTGGTCTAAGCTGTGACTATTGACTCTGGAACCTGCTAATGATGCCTCCCTAACTTTCACAACTGACTCTCACAGGTAAGATCTGTGTTATGTGCTCACTTTGGGGGAGGTCAGTAGTCTCCCAGTCATGAATTCTGGCCAGCCCAGGGTTTCTCTTGGTAACTTGGATTCAAACCCAGAATTCTCATCCAGTATCTGACACTTCTCACACAATCTTAGCCACTTCCCTCTACTTCCTTCTGAGCACCCCTGTCCCCAGATGCCTAATCAACCAAGACCTACCTCCTCAGGTGAGCAAGAACCCTCAGAAATGGCTGTCAGGGACATTGCCTTCTTTAGTCTTCTTGTTCTTCTTATCATCTGCAGGAGCCAGAAGGTTGTTTGTCCTCTGCTATTCCCTTAGCTGCACAAAAAAAAAAAAAAGCAGCTAGACTCATGAGATATATACACCCCTATATTCCTATCCTACTTGACATTTTGCAGAATACTCATCCTGACAATCTGATCTCATGACAAAACAAGCCCACCAGGTGTGGTTATTCTCACTTACTTATAAGAAAATTGGACTGATGATACAGCATTAAATAAATGCAACATGGGAATTCAAAAGCAATCTGCTGACTGAGTTCTCGGTGATGCCCTAAATCAGCTGCTTTAAGGTGGTCAAAACATAGGTAGAATTTGAAAGGTAAACATGTAATTGATCAGACATCATGGCCCTTATTACACCTGTATTGCAGATACATACCTGTGCTTCTCAGATTTGGTATCAATGTAGCCCAAAAGTGGAAAGCAGTGAAGGCATATCCTTGTGAATCTGGGATTGTGACCAACATAGAACACCTAAGTCCCATATTAAAGGAACATCTTTTATAATCTTAGAAATCTATGTCAATGTCATTCCTCATTCCACTAATACTAAAGGCTTTTTCTCTCAAGAGAACTCAATCAAACAGATGTGTAATTCCCACGTTCAACCTGTGGCACTTAGAGCATGTGTTGGAATTAAGATTTGAGAAAAGTTTTCAGCTGTGAAGTGTGGTTTTCAGGATGTGATCCAAGGAGGAGGAATGCATTTCACTCCAAGGAGCAATGACTGAGGGCCCATCTGCTGCCAGGATCATAAAGATTTAGAATATGTGCTGCATATTAAGATGAAAAATTAGAAAGCTTATGTGGAGTGTAGAAACAGGTGAAAACCCATTTAAACTAAGTACATTCTCTCTGTCAACATTTTAGGATCACTAATGAAATGTAAACTTTTTATCCTCTAAGTATTTAAGGAAGTGGTACAGTCTAGACTACAGGAGCCTGAAGGCTCTCTGCCCTAGGTCTCATAAACCAAAGTCCCGTTTAAGCTGGAAATGTATGCCATGACTAGATAAATGGGAAAGAGGGTGAAAGCACTGGGGGTCTGTGTCCTGAATGTGGACCAGCAGGCTTGGAGCTGTGAATGTGGTTTTGTGGCTGACTGATAAATAGTTACATTCTACTCCAGCATAAGATGCCCAAATCACAGAAGAGCATTGTGGACAGAAAGTGCAGGGCCCTGAAAGCAGTTCTTCATGATAGGAAGCCCAGCAGGCCTGGGTGTGGGCAGAAGGAGGGAGACACTGATTAAAATCCCCAGGACTTACTAGTCCAAAGTCACCCAGGGACTGATGAAGAGATTTCAGGGCCTCACCAACAATCATCAAGGGGCTTGCCCTTTGTGCCTTAGAGGCAGCAAAGACTCTGCTTATGGCCTGATTATGGAAAGGCCTTGGCTTAATCAAGAAGTTGTGACCTGGCATCTTTAGCATTTTATTGGCCCTAGCCAAGTGGCTCTTCTGGGTTTCTTCAGACATCCCTTCTACCAAATGCTTAGCCTTGGCTAAAAGGTGATGGCGGATATCTTCCAGTACACTGGGGCACAGGAGAAGGGCTGAAGTCTCACCCAGCCTAGATTCATGAAGCATTGTGATAGAAAACCACTTCCACAGTACAACTTACAGACTGAAGTAGAAAAGAGGGCCCAGGGCTTATCTACAGCAGTGCAGTGGGCATGGCCTTAGTTCTTTATTTTTATTGGTCTACTAAGATGAAGTCACAATGAAAGGTCTGAGCACAGCCACTGTCTCTACAGATTTGGAACAATGGATGGTGCTTGCCTTGGGGTGGGGTAACCACAAAGAAGTGGGTGTTGGGCAGCCAGTGTGAGAATTTTAGAGCTACAGGTGGCAGGGCTTAAGCTGAGGCAGATTCCAGGGTGGTTGGGACTTCCACTTGTGGGCGGGGTTGAAACCTGACTGGCAGCATAGCTTCAAGGTGTGCAGAGTCTCAGGTCCTACAACCTTATTCTAATTGCTTTTTGATTCCTGGAGTTTTTGTTTTTCTTAATGATGATATTTTGAGATTTCCTACATTGACTATCATATCACCTGTGAAAATTTTCAGTTTCCTTTTTTTCCCAATCTTTATAATTTATTTTCTCTTTTTGCCATATTGTAAAAGCTAGAGTTTCCAGCATAATGTCAAATAAACTTGGTGAAAATGATATTCTTGCCTTTTTTCAAGTGTGAGATAGAAAATATACCAGTGTTCACCATTAAGTACACTAGAGCTTATATGAGGTCTCTCCGGAAACTATCCAGCCATGCATTAAGAGAAACAGAGACATGTATGGCTGAAATTTTTTTTCTTTCTTTCTTTTTTTTTTTTAAATCTAATCATGGCTCAAAGCTTCTATTTTAATTCCTGTGTGTTGTTAATATATCACTCACGAATGTTTCATTTTGTCAAACGTTCTACATCACATAATAAGATACAATGTTTCTTTTTATCTGCAGATGCAATGATATATATCAATTAATTTGTTAGGTCTTGGGCCCTGGAAGTTGCAGAAAAATATTGTATCACTTGCTAGTGTTTGTCTTAAGTACCTCAGATTTATTGATATATAAAGGAAGATTTGAGACAACTTGACTAATATTGAAGGTCAAGTTCCATTTGTTAAAAAGAAACAGCAGAAGTTGAGATAATGTATTAATTTTAATAATGAAATGTCAAGATTTCTACTAAGTTACATCATGTCATGCATTCTTATTTCAAAAATATGATGTGCATGGAGCATTTGGAGTGTTATTTTTTTAGCGAGTCATATTCTTTTCTCATGTCAACCTATTTTCCCCAATTTTATACCAAAATAAAATAACACATATTTAGCAAGAATTATACACTGGCTGCAGTCTCTATAAGCTCGGAGAGTTCTGGGCCTTTGCCAGCTGTCTGTGGCACCAAAAAGTCACCAGAAGTAGGTAGGTAAGCTTGGCCACACCCCAAAGGAGATCCTTGTTCTATTCCTGGGGTACTTCGCAGGACCACACACATGTTCCACTCAGGGCACAGGTCTGGAGAGGGGTAATAAGGCCTGCTATGTGCTGCAGGACAAGTAGAGGAGTGCCTGCGCTCTGCACAAATTTGGAAGCTGTGTTTTTTGGAATTTTACCCAGAGCAGCCTCAATATCCATGGCATCTTATTGCCAAGTTTTCTCTTCCCGAGAGCCTAGTGTGCACATTGGCCTTGCCTGGTGAGGCGTCCTGCTAAAGATTGGCAATTATTAGGCCTCACTGAAGGCATTTTTGGAATGGGGAGGAGGTTAGGGACCTGAGAACTATCAAGAAAGCTTGGGATGAAGTGCCCTTGTGAGAAAACAAATGGTGGTCTGGTACTTCCACAGTGGGAGTGAGAGAAACCAGTGTCCTCAATGACCAGACCTCCTATATCAGGTGTGGTAACTGATCCCTCTTCCAGAAGGTTTTCAAAGCTCTGGTCTCCACTGCTTACTTCCAGGCTGCAGAGTAGTTTGGCTTACCCAGCAGCAAAGTCAGATTTAAATCTACATAAGCCAGGACTAAAAGCAATCAAATATATTGCCCAAATACTACTTTTATTAATCTTACTAGTCATTTTAAATCTGGTAGACATGAGTGGTACAACTGAAAAAATAATTTCAGGACAGTTTGAACAGTGACTGTCAAGTGTCCAACTGCTTGTTCATAGTCACAGAATTGCCTAAATGTTTGCCCTGAAGGTGAATTCTTGCTGACAGTGAGATTGTGACCCTTTACAATGTATATTTACAGTTGTGAGTTTTTCTGTTGCTAGGTAAGAAAATGCCACATTTGGATGCCAGTGCTAAAAGCAATACCACGTGCAAACCAATCCTGGTTTATTTTATAAAGATGACCAAATGAGATAATGCTTCCTGTAGCCTGGCCAGGAGGAGAGTCAGGGTAGACCAGCAGGTCAGCCCATTCTGCAAAAGGCTGAGGGAATGGTCTGTCCATCCAGAGGTCCCACTGTGTTTTTGAAGGCCCCCTTGAATACTGAGTGCTGCCCACCCTCCCCCAGGCTAGTGTGCATCCAGTTTAAGCCCATTACCAACTGAGCTTCTTTTTTCTCTCTTCAGGGTGAAATGCAGAGAAATGCAGGACTGTACAGTGCCACCACCCCACACATCCATTCAGATGTTGCTTCACATAGAATTCCTGCAGGATCTTACCTAACTTTGGGGACTTGTTTCTTAATACAGATTATAGAAAGTGCTGGCACCATGCCCTGTCATAACCAGCACTAGAAGGCTTTGCCCAAATACACCCGCAGCCTCCCAGAGAAAGCACCCAGTTAAAACTTCCAACAAGACAGGACTGACTGCTGAATAAACAAACATCTCTGCCACACAGAGATGAAAATATTGGAGGTGGTAGTAAAGAAAGCATGAAAAGCAACCAATACTTTCCTGGAGGTGAATTGGTGGCTTAAGTTGAGAGAGAGAGAGAGAGAGAGAGAGAGAGAATGAGATGTTCAGGCTTTATAACAAAATATCACTATTTTTTATTTACAATATATTGAAACAAGAAAACTAATACCAGGAAGGGTACAGTCAGTGAGGAAGAGGGAGGAGGCAGAGGGTGGTGTTTTATACTTAGGGGACCTAACTAGAGATTAAGGTATAAATAGAAAATAAGACTAGGACATAGTAACAGGGATGGGTGGGTGGAGAAGGGGTGAAGGGGTGGTGCAGGCTTTATCTGTCGTCAGTCCATCAGATGTTTCTAATAATAATGTCATGTCCCTAAAATTAAAATGGCATGCAGGGTTTGTTGCCCACATCTGAGAGTTCCTGTGGGGTCTCTTATTAATGCATCTGCATGATCTGCTGAGCGAAGGGTCATTCAGTGTATTTCATGGCTGGTAAGATCTTTTCCTGGCTGGAGTGTATGCTGTAAGCAAGGTTCACATCCAGAGAAACTTGAGAGAAAAAAGGCAGGTCTCTGAGCCATGTGCCAGTCCCAGCTCTTGTATAAATACCACCTGCCTGGCCAGAGAGCTCTACTCACAAATAGGGCTATCAGGAGTGCCAGTCTACTGTGTGTGAGGGGAAGCTGTGTTAGGCATAACTGCAAGGTTTTGGACAGCTCCCAGAATACCTACATCCATGAACTATTTACCCACCAGGGGTAACACCATATCTGCCAGCTTCCAGAGCTTCACCTTAAGGGAGAGACTGAGCACCCACTCTCATTTTATTGTCCCCACCTGCAGAGATGGTAAGTGTCTCTACCCTAATTTCTGCTATATCTTGAGCAAGCCAGCTAACAGACTGCTACTCCCAGGACCACTCCTTCAGCCCAGCTCTCAGAAGGTGTGCCCTGTATTGTCCTGTGAGGAGGGAGGAAAAGTGAATAAGGCTAAGCTGCTGAAACACTCCATCCACCACACTGCACCCCTGCTCTTGTCTTCCAACGCATGTGTGATGCCTCTATCTCCTGAGAGCTGGCTGATTAGATGTTTCAGTTCCTGTATGCAATGTTGTAGCTGCACATTCTCCTCCATGGCTTGGTTGACTCAGTTCTGCAATCAAAAGCACATTCAGGACTCAGAAGCCTGTAGCTCAGCCCATGCAGCACCACCATGCTAGAGGAGATCAATAACCTGCATGATATTGATGGCAATGTGGAGGGCTTGACCAGTCTACATTGGCACACTTTTCCCCACAGTGCCTCATTTGGGGGCCTTCTTCTCTAACTTGGGCTTGTCTAGGTGTTTGAGGTGAAGGGTCCCATAATTTAGGTGCTTCTGTGGGCCAGGAAAGAAAGTGAGAAGAGACAGAGTTTGCAGGATTTTTCCATCAGAGGCTCAGGACCCCATATGATGATAAAGAGGGAGGGTAGATCTTGGGGGAACAAGGATGTTCAATGTAATGCCTATACTCTAAATGGGCTTGAGCCCTGATCAACATACAACTCAGAGTCAAAAAATATCTCTATCCTCCTATTACTAGTACCAAACGCATACCATTAATATTTACCTAATGCTCACTGTAAACTATTCAACTAATAAATGTTCAAAGCACTCCTGAACTCTCCTGAAACCCCAGTCCAAACAAGCCAGACCCTTTCTCTACATAAGCAAAGATGCTAATGCACATTAGATTGGTGTTGTCTTGGGCTCTATCATTGGTGGTTTTGCAACATATTTTTACTTTGCTGCCTAGAAGGTATATTTAATTATTTTAGTGGTTTCATAGTGGTCCTGCATATGAATGAGGCATGCCTTTAGCTTTCTTTTACTGAATGCATTTTCGATTGTTACAATGAGCAGGGCTACAGATGAGTGCTTGTCCTAAAAAGAGAGTTACTAGACCACCACCCTATCTTCTTATATGTGTACTAGGCAGTTTATTAGACTGCCCATCACAGGAATGGCATTAAGATTGCCGTCCTCTTGTGGTAGAATGGGTTGAGAAGAGATGAAGCAATAAGATAAGTTTGATGCCCAGGCTAAATTGAATTACACTCTGGAGTTCTGATAGTTAGTGTGGGCCAAGGGGAAAGAAACGTATAGCTGTTTGCACAGTCACTGGAGAAAGGGACACCAGCAGGTGACATGGAATTTGCAGCAGATGCTACAGCAGAATCTTTGTGGTTTGGGGCATTAGTCAGAGGACAAAACAAGAGGTTAAGGGGCTATGTGAGGAAGAGGGCATGTCACATCCATGAATACCAAGGGGCAGAGAAGGGAGGACACATAATGCTCCAGTCAGAGTGACAAGTACACAGCTGGGAGTCCCTTTGAGGTGTGGCTATGGCGCACCTTGGGCTTGGGCCAATCTGTAGCTTTCTGGCCAAACAAAGCTCAAAGTGGGACAGCGCAACCTCTATCATAAACACATGGGGCCTTGTTCTTCATGGCCTTCATATAAGAACTGGACTTGTTCTGACTTGTGGCAGTCACAACAGGTGGATAAGTAGTGTGTCCAGTCAGGGAGAATGAAGGTGCTGTTTATACAGAATGCTGCTCTGTGCCTCAGGGATACCCTCTCAATGGTCCTGTCTGGGCACAGAGTGGCAGGAATGAAAGTAGTGATGTGGTAACACAACCTCTGCTTATGTTCCCTCATTCTACTTTTGTCTCTTTTCTCCAAACCACAGACTGTGTTTACTCAATTCAGACATTTTTGGGAATAAAGTTGCCCAACTAGAAGCCATTCCCAAGTCCTGCAGGTCAAAAATTATTCCACCAAAACTTTCTAAATCCAAATGTAAACACCAACCATAAAATCACCCAATAATCTAGAGCTGAGGTGCTGCTCCTTTGACTCTCAGCTTTATGAAGAACAATCCTGGGTTTGAGGACCAGGAGTCATAGAGACACTGCTTTCTAGCCTCCACCTGAGCTAACCTGATTGACCACAGCCCCACCCGCCTTTCTCCAAGCACAGTGGTGGAACTTATTCCAAGCCTCTGGCTCCAGAAAGCTAAGGCCAACAGGCCAGAGGAGCAGAGAGATGAGTACCATGGGTGACAAACAGTGGTTCAATGGGGGATGAGTGCTGAGGACATAAGGCCTTTGCAGTGAATCTGAGTCCAGAAGTAAATTGCTGCATCTCTCTCTCAGTCCTGGTCTCTGATATTACCTATTGGCTGATTTTGTTATATCTAGTGCTACAAAGACAGGGGCAGGGGGGTCAGGGTCAAGGTCTTTGCAAGATTTCAGTCTAAGCTGTGACCTTTGACCCTAGAAGCTGCTGCTAATTCCTCCCAAACTTTTACCATTGGCTCTAACCTGTAAGATTAGAGTTACGAGCTCACTTGTCGAAACACTTAGGGGGAAGTCAGCACTCTCCCAGTCATGAATCTTGGCCAGCCTGACGTCTCTCATGGTAACTTTGATTCAAACTCAGAATTCTCATCCAGCATCTGACACTTTTTCCACAATCTTAGCCACTTCCTTGTACTGCCCCCTGAGCAGCACTATTCCCAGATGTCTAGTCAACCAAGACACACCTCTTCAGTTGAGAAAGAACCCTCATAAATGGCTCTATCAGGGTCATTGACTACTTTAGTTTTCTTCTTACCATCTCCAGGAGCCAGAAGGTTGTTATTCCTATGGTATTCCCTTAGCGGCAGGAAAAATAGCAGCAAGACTCACGAGAAATATACACACCTATATTCACATCCTACTTGATATTTTGCAGAATACTCATCCTGACCATCTGAACTCATGCCAAAACAACCTCACCAGGTGTGTTTATTCTCACTTAATAATTAGAAAATTGACTGATGATACAGCTTTTCAGAAATGCGACATGGGAATTTAAGTGCGGTCCTCTGACTGAGTTCAGGGTGTGATGTCCTGAATCAGCTGCTTCCAAGTGGCCAAAACAAAGGCAGAGTTGGAAAGGTAAACATGCAATTGATTAGACATCAGGGCCCATATTACACCTTTATTAGAGACGCACACCAGTGCTTGTCAGATTTCCTATCAATGTAGCTCAATGGTGGAAAGCAGTGAAAGCACGTCCCTTGTGAATCCGGAATTATAACAAACATTGAAAACACAAGCCTCATATCAGAGGGAAATCTTTTAATATCCCAAAAATCTATGTAAATGTCATTCCTCATTCTACTAATACTAAAGACTTTTTCTCTCAAGAGAACTCAGTAAAACAGATTTGTCATTCCCATGTTCAACATGTGGCACATAGAGCACCACATGTTGAGATCACAATTTGGGAAAAGTTTCCAGCTGTGAAGTGCAGTTTTCAGAATGTGTTTTGAGGAGGAAGGAACGCATTTTACTACAAAAAGGAATGACTGAGGGCCAACCTGCTGCCAGGATCATAAGGAGTATGAATGTGTGCAGCATATTCAGTAGATGAAAGTTTAGAAAGCTTATGTGGAGTGTAGAAACAGGTGAAAATCAAGCTAAACTAAGTTTATTCCCCCCACTGTCACCTAGAGGTGTGGTCAACATTTCAAGATCACTAATGAAATGAAAGTTTTTTACCCTCTCAGTGTCTAAGGTAGTGGAACAGTTTAGACTATAGGAGCCTGAAGGCTCTCTGCCCTAGGTCTCATAAGTCAAAGTCCCATTCAACCTGAAAATGTGTGAAGTGACTAGATAAACAAGAAAGAGGGTGAAAGCACTGGGGGTATGGGTCTTGAATGTGGAACAGAAGGCTTGGAGCTGTGGGTGTGGTTTCATGGATGAATAAAACATACTTACATTTTTCTCCAGCCTAAAATGCCGAAATCACTGCACAGCAGTGGGGACAGAGAGTGAAGAGCTCTGACAGCAGTTCTTGATGATAGGGAGCCCAGAATGTCTGGGTGTGTGCAGAAGGAGGCAGACACTGATTCAAATCCCCAGGACTTACTAGTCCAAAGTCACACAGAGACTGGTGAGGAGATTTCAGGAACTCACTAACACTCATCAAAAACTTGCCCTGTGTGCTTCAGAGGCAGCAAAGACTCTGCTTATGGCCTAACAATAGAAAGGTCTTGGTTAAATCAAGAGGTAAGATCTTATGGACCTGGGATTCAGGGAGGACTTTATGAATCTGACCTCATTGGCAAGGGAAGTAAAAGCACAAATCAACAAATGGGACCTTATCAAGCTAAAAAGTTTCTGTGCTGCAAAGGAAACCATCAACAAAGCAAAGAGGCAACCAACCAACTGGGAGAAAATATTTGCACACAATGCCTCTGATAAGGGGCTAATATCAAAAATATATAAAGAACTTGTACAACTCAACAAGAAAAAAACGCAATCCAATTAAAAAATGGGCAGATGACCTTAACAGACACTTCTCTCATGAAGACATACATATGGCCAACAGATATATGAAAAAATGCTCCACATCACTAGCAATTAGGGAGATGCAAATAAAAACCACAATGACATACCATCTTACACCTGTTAGAATGGCTATAATCAACAAGACAAGGGATAACAAGTGCTGGAGAGGCTGTGGACAAAAAGGAACCCTCATACACTGCTGGTGGGAATGTAAACTGGTACAACCACTATGGAAGGCTGTGTGGAGATTCCTCAAAAAATTACG
>PVKE010031102.1:0-19241 GCA_004027555.1 Craseonycteris thonglongyai
ATATTTTTAAAACAGCTGTTTTCAGATATTGGACAATGGGTAATACAGGGCTGCTTTTGCTAAGAAAAAGGATAAAATAAGGTAAACCATAAAATTATGGCTATACCATACACAGTTTTATGCTAAGACAAAAATTTTGTTATACAGTGAAGGAAAGGTTAACAAGTGAGATATGACAGTCTCTGAGTTAAGAAGATGGAGATCAGAATTCAGGTATATCGAGGCAGCAGCAATGTAAAAAATTAAATTCTGGAGGTGAGAGAGACGTGTAGAAAAAGATCTCCAAATAACCATAGTGTCCCTCTTGATTCTCTGACGAATGTCAACATCCACTTTTATAGGATAACTAAAAGCCCAGGATGAGAACCGTTGCTCTGGAAATTATGCAATATTTCACACAGTTCACACAGAGTTGATAGATGTTTGAATTCTAATTATGTCAGATGGGGCTCAGTGAAGACTCAGGAAAATAAGTCGAGATCCCAATGGGGTCATGCCTTTGTAGTTACACTAAAAAATCGTGGACTAAAGCTACTCTACCCTTTCCCTAGTAATGATTTAAAAACAAGTCTGGAAATGTTAAAACTGATTCACAAATGAACTTAAGTTTCTGTTAAGTGTCAAAAGTCATTAAATAAAATTCTTTATATCCAAACATATAAATATATGTTTTCAATGTGTATCTAGCAGCATATCAAAAATGACTACACATCTAGAGAATCATCAGTGTTACTTAATACCAGAAAAATGTATTACATGTAAATGAACCACAAATGATAAAATTAGTAGACAAAGACTTTAAAAGAATGTGAAAAGTCAGCTTACTGATATTAAGAAATGCATGACCATAAAGAGAGTGAAATAAGTTGAAAAAAAATCCAATTGAATTTAAAGAGCTTAAAAATATATGAAGTGAAAAATACATTGGAGGTAGTTAACTGCATGTTAAAAATTGTAGGAAAAACGGCACTTGAAGTCCTAGCAATCGAAACTATTCTAATTAAAGTATAAAGAAAAAAAGATTTAGAGCTGAGTAATCTGTGGGATAGTAACAAGTGATCTAACAAATATCGATCTAATTGGATCTCTAAAGGATGAGCTGAAGGGTGCAACAAACATTCAAAGAAATAATGGCCAGCATATTTTCAAAATTGATAAAAATTACAAATGCACAGAACCAAGAAACTCAATGAATCCTAATCCAGATATTCAATAAGATTTTTCTGAGACATAGGCAAAGAACAAATTACATGGAGAAAAATAAAAATGTAAAATAACTGCAAACTTATGTCAGAAATATTGCGACACAAAATACAACGGAGTGACAATTTTTATACTGCTGAACAAAAAACAAAATGATAGCCTAGATTACTAATTCCAGCTAAAATACCATCCCCAAATCAAAGCAAAATAAATTTACAAAGCCATGCAACAGAAGAGAGCCAAATAACCACAGCTACAGTTAATTAAATGAAAATGAAAACAAAATTCTTCAGGTGCAAAAAAAAAAAAAAAAATAGGCATTAGAAGGAGATTTAAATCTGAGGAATGACAAATCTCATATTTTCTCTTTTTTATAGTGCAAAACCAAATTTTACTTTAAAGCACAGATACAAGTGGATCTGTGACACATGACCTGGCATAGAGGTCTGATAGATGTTCAATACACATTTAAAATCCACAAATGCTATTGGGTTCCCAGGGAGTGGCACAGGGTCCTTGGACATTCCTCAGCTGCCTGGGCTTGTTCTAGAAAATGACAGTTCAGATTGAATGACGTTTGGCTTAAATATTGGCTTTGCTGGGATGATTCTTGAGTCTCACACAGTGGGAGCTCTTGGTACTACTAAAAAGGACACACTGATGAAATAAAAAGTAAAACACAGTTCTATGCTAGGTAATGATGTAGGTATGATAAAGTCAAGGGACAGAAAAAGAGACACAATTCAAACCATAGCACAGAACTCACAAACCACAGATCACCTTAAAAATATATAAATTGAGTTTTGTAAAATTAAATATTTTTACTCCTTTCAGTGCCACTCAGAAAACCAAAATGCAATCAATTGTCTGGAAAAAAATATTCATAATACATATATCTGACAAAGGTCTTGGTGTCAAGACTTGTTTAAAGAATACTTATAACTCAATAAGACAACAAACTACTCAACTAAAAGTGGGCCAAGGATTTGAACACCGTAAGAAATAGAATACACATATGGACATGAAATGATGTCCAACAACTTTAATCATCAGGAAAGTGTAAACTGAAGCCACTGTAAGATATTCCTATAGTGGCAAAAAACAAGTTACCCAAAAATCCACCATGTGAATTAATAAACTTTCTGTATACTCATATATCATAATGCTTCTCAGCAATAAAAAGATATGAACTACTTCTACATAAATCAAAGAAGAAAATTCTTCAAGACATTTTATTGATCAAAAGAACTTACTTTAAACAGTACATATCATATTATCCCTTTTAAATATATATTTAAAAAAAAACTGGCACAGTAATCCACAATGATAGAAATCTGATCAGTGGTTTCCTTGAACTTGGGGTTGGTGCAATTGACTTCACTTCGCTTTGTTAAGATAATGGGAATTTTTGAAAGTGGACGGCTAGCATGTACATTTAGCAGATCACACTGAACTTTACACCTAAAATCTGTCAATTTTATTGTGTGCAAATTAGACTATAATAAAATTAATTAAAACTAAACAAACCAAAGGTTATTTTTTATAATGCAAGAGGCAAAGGTTTAACTACAGACAATACACCAATTTTAAATAAGTATTAATTCACACATGGAAACCGAAGAAAACACAAACACAGAGTATATGCATTATTAGAGATGACCCTGATTTAGAAGACAAGATTAACTATAAAACAACTAGTTGTCTGCTGACTGAGTGTGCAGATATCAATAACTCTGATTGATCTGCTACTAGCAGGAGGCACACTAGCAGACTTATTTTTAACAGCTTTCATTGCACCCCATTCAAACCTTATCACACAATGCAACACACAGGTTATCAAATTTCATGCACAGAATTTTGGATGAGTGACTCTTGTGAGTACATAAGTTAATACACTGAAATTTCTCTGGTCAAAACCCTTCCAAATATGTTGCATAAATATAGACTAACAAATTCACTTTTTTACATCACTAAATAAGTTTATTATATTGAACAATAGAAATATTTTAGTTTGTTTAAATGTAACAACACACATCAAATGTTTCATTCCAAATTAGCTTTCAATTGTTACATCATAGTTACTCACCCAAATGATTCCCTCATATCTATTCCATCAGTTATCTTAACAGATTTGATCAATCCAGTATAATAAACTTCACTTTTCCTGTCAAGATGTGTAAACCTTCCACATTGTATAAAGGTAAATTTGGAGAAACCAATGCAAAAATCTCCTTGCATTCTTTACTTTCTTGGGCAAATAGACATATATTTGGGACTAATAGACACATAATTGAGATATGATAATGTTGACATTGATCATTATTACAGGAATTATCCCTGAGCAACTACTGTCACACCTACTCACCCCCCATTTATCTGTCTTTTATAGGAAATCACAGGAGTCAAGAACTTGTAAACCTACTTCCTAAAGAAAATGTGCCAGTCTAACATCATTTTAAAAATCACTATGTATTTCAATAAAAGGAAAACAATTAACAAGGTAGCTATTGTGTTACTTATTGTGCAAAACAGTTTTCCATAGAAAGAGAGTTAGTCTGAAGAATAAAGGAGAGGAGGACTCTTGCTGGATGAATTTAATTGAATACACTGAATTTCTGCTAAAGCCACTATAGTGGTTTACATGGTCCAGTGACTCTGGAGTTCTTTTAAGACATGAGCACAGACATAATTTATTTCCTTGCCCAAACGTTAAACTTCTGTTGACTGCTTTCTTATTGTTTTAATCTCATGGTATCTTGGAGTGTAGTCATGGCATGAAACATCTCCTGGGCATTTATAATCTGGCAGCCTCACCATATGCCCAAAACTGATCACCTAGCTCAACTCGAGTTTTTAAGAATAAACTGAAAATTATCATCATCCAAGCCAGATGATGGAATAAAAAGTTTAGTGTTGCCTTAGGGTAGGAAGTATAAAATAATTTGCAAGTTGATCTTTTTTCTTTTTCTAAGCTTTATTAATTTGAAGTGTTTTATCCTAAACAAAAGCTACAAAAATATCTTTTACTGAAAGTAACTGAGAAATTGTTCAATTAATATAAAGACATTTTTTCTTTCTTTCTTTCTTTCTTTCTTTCTTTCTTTCTTTCTCTCTTTCTTTCTTTTTCTTTTTTCTTTCCAACTTGACAATTGAGATTATCATCATCATCATTGTCATCATCATCATCTTTATTGTGCAATATTACATCTTTGATGCTGGGCTCCCACTTCCCTCCAAAAAAAAAGCAAGTATGTTACATATATATTCACTCTTCACTTTAAATCCTGAGATAAAAGCTGCAAGTTAGGTTTTATCTTTCTATCATGCCAAGCTGTGCCAGCCTGGGGTAAAGGTTAATACAGATAAAATGTAACAGCTATTCTTACCATGTCAATGAACTGTTATTGGCTTTGCACTTTCCTGGGCTATTATGATTTTTTAACTGGTTTCTGGAGATCTCATAAATGCTTCATAGTGTCCATAGCTTTTGCTGGCAACTTATATAAGTCACTAGAGTAGAAGATGCAATTCTTGGTGAGTTGGGTCCCAATGGACCAACAATAATATGGTATTTTGTTTAGAATTGACTTTGGGAATTAAACTAATCTGGATATGTATTTAGCTCTACCTGTGCCTCGTCCCTTTTATTATGTATGTAATTAATCTTAGCTACAGATTTTTATCTTTCAGGAGAGTCAATACTACTAATTTTACAATGTAGCAAGCAAGCATTTCAGGAGATGGTATGTGCAGGAAATTAACAATGCTTTCCACAAAGAAAGTGCACAATAAAGATGGTGATGATGACAATGATGATGATGATAATCTCAATTGTCTAAATTTAGGTTCTCCTGAAAGCAGAGACAGAGTCTGAGACTTGCATGCAGGTAGCTTATTTAGGAGTGGTTCCCAGGAAGCAGTAGTGAGGGAGTAGGGAAGGGAGATGAAAGGGATAAACTCACTCATGAAAATTGTATTAATAAATTCATATTCTTAGCAACCAGATTTCAGTCTTCTTGAAGGATCTGAAAACCTGTAGAAGCTACCTTCCTAGAAGATGGGGAGTTGAGGGGCATTTATCAGCTGACTTCTGCTTTCCATTGGTTAAATCTTGCCCCACCATAGGTAGGCCCTTACTTGTACTCAAATTTCTGGGGATGCAGGCTCATAGCTGAGTAGACCTCATTACATCTCCAGGTAGCAAAGAAGAAAGAACCCGAGGCCCAGTGGCTTGATGTGGGACACTGGTCACAAGCAGGGCACTGGCTGCTTTTTCAATCAGGTGGGCTAAAGTGCTGTGACAGTTGACATAATGATTTCTCAGGTTCGTAGTGCAAATTTACATCACACACTATGTTGCTTCTTAAACTTATTTATACCTTAAATTCCTATTCTTTAATCAATATAATCTGCATGTCCTGCCACTCTGCATCTACCCTCTTTTAAACTCCTTGAGGAAAATAATGCTGCTTTTCTCTTACAAAAATCTTTCTGCTGTGACACATCTCCTAGTGTCATAGTTACTTGAAGAATTATATGAAGGTAATAATTAACATGACTGGATGTCCATGTTCAACAGGTGACCTTGAGGTTTTCAAGCATTAAATTTAATCCAATGACTTCTCCAAGGCAGGTAGTTTGCAGGTGGGGAAACTGACAATTGACTTAAATACCTTTCGCGTCAATAATTAACACTAGTGTAAAGTGTTGATATTGTTAAAACGGCTGAGTCTAAAGTCTGTCTGGCCTTTCATCTCCCCAGCAGAAGCCATAAACCTAAACATCAGGTAGGCTTGACAAGAAACATAAATTCATCAAGTTATGTGGGGACAGGGAAAACAGGAGAGCATATGAATGCAGGAATGTAGTGTTATAGACTCAATATCAGTAATTATTGTCATATGGAAATTGAGGCAGGAGAAGACTGTGAACCAAAACCTCATTTGAAATCTTACAATTTTTAACTTCTGAAAAACAATCAGTGCCAAAAGAAATGATAAGGCAAGGGTTAAAGAAAACACATGACGGGCTCTCCTGGTCACCAAATTTTGACGTCAGATCTAGCTCGTACGGTTTCTATCCTGCAACGAGGTTATAAATCCATGAAATTGTGATTGCTCCTCACTAGACCACGTAGTTCATCCCTCTGAGACTGTTTTCTAATCTGCACAATGCAACCAACGATGTCCGTATTACTTTCCCGGGTCTGCTGTAACAATATATCACACTCTGGGAGACTTCAAACAGCGGTTCTGAAGTTCAGAAGTTGGAAATCGAGGTGACAGCAGGGCCAGGCTCTCTCTGCCAGCTCTGGCTGTTCCTGGCAATCTATGACATTCCTGTTTGCAGTTGTGTAACTCCAGTCTCTGGTTTCACCATCATATTGCTGTCTTCTCTCTGTGTCTGTTTTCTATGTTATTTTCTCTGTCTGTCTCTGTTCCAGAGTATTTTTTCTTTTTATAAGGACATCAGTCATAATGTGAAAAGGATCCAGTCTACTGCAATATAGCCTTGTCTTAACTAATTACATCTGCCAGGACCTACTTTCCAAATAAGGGCACATTTTGTAATACTCTGGGTTAAGACTTCAACAGGTTTTGTGGAACACAATTCAACTTATAGTGCCTCACTCACAAGGCTGTTAGAAAGCAGTTATTCTCTGGATTTGTCTTATGTGTGCTGCACTGTTTTGTTTTGTTTTTAAGATTTGTTTTTATTGTTTTTGACAGAGACAGAGAGAGATACCGAGACAGAGGTAGAGAGAAGGAAGGGCCCAGAACCGTCTCCATAGTTGCACATCATTGGTTTTTCCACATAGTTTCATTCCACAGGTGGGCACGGGGCTGCACAGGGCAGGAACTGGGCCGGGGTCTCACCCTGGTGAGAACTGAACTGGGGGCAGTTCGGCATATGGGTCCACAAGGGCCGGGGCCGGGATTCGATCCTGTTTCCCGGGGCTGCAAAGTGAGCGCTTAACCCACGGAGCCATCCCGGCTTCCCCTGCACTGTGATTTATTTATTTATTTATTTATTTATTTATTTTTATTTCTGACAGAGAGAAAGAGAGAGAGAGAGAGACAGAGACAGAGAGAGAACTGAACTGGGGGAGCTCCCAGTTCAGCATATGGGTCCACACGGGCCGGGGCCGGGATTCGATCCTCGGTCCCCGGCGCTGCAAAGTGAGCGCTTAACCCACTGAGCCATCCCAGCTTCCCCTGCACTGTGATTTTTAATATAGTGAATTTGTATTTTTGTTGTTGTTCTGGAAAGTTGTCTTTAATATTGTTCTCTCTTCCATTTTCTCAATTATGTCTTCCTTGAATTTTAATCAGATAAATCACAGAATGTCTCATTTCATTCTTTGTTTCTCTAAATTCTTCTTTCAAATTTCCCAGCTACTCATCTCTGTTTATTGCATTCTATATAAACTATTTGAAAATATCTTCCAAATTACAAACTTGATATGTCTTTCTTTTAACCTAGCTACTATTAATTGCAACTGACACTCTTTCTTCATTAAATTACTCCAATTATTCATTATTATAGAATAACTGCTTTTTGCTTCCCTTATTTGAACCACTCACCAACTGCCATTCTATATATTTGATTAGTCCAACATTTACTTACCCTGGGGGACATCAATCTGTAGTTTTTTGCTTTTGCTGACATAGTCCTATAGTGGCTGGATTTTTAGTGTGTTTACTAATTTCATCTGTGGTATAGTTCCTAAGTTGAGAAGAAAATCGAAGACTGAATTTGGATAGTACCTTCTGCTGGCCAGTAACTGGACTCAAACCTCTTGCATCCTTCTCCAAGGATTGGCCCCAATGTGACCAGCTTTTCCACCTTGCAGAAGTTTCACAGCTGTCTTCTCGTAATCCTATTGGCACAAAAATCTGAGGTGTGGAGACTATGCCCCCGCTGGCTGCCTGCTACTGCAGACAAGCTCTGTGCTGTTCCTGTTCAGCTCATAACCTCTGCAGCTTCTTTTCCCAGCCAACCCTGACCCTCAGGGCTCCCATCTGTCTCTGAGTCTCAATACCCTTGCCACTCAGGTCCTAGTTCGTATGGGGCCAACAATGTCTCAAAGAACATGCCCTCATAAATGGACAGTGTTGTGGTCTCACAGAGCTCCTAGTTATCTCTGATAACAGGTTAAGATGTTCAGCAGTCATAGTCAATAAAACACACATATCAAAAATGCCCAGGGTTATTTATATGTATTCATATCCTTAAGCCTCGACTTTGGATATTCTGATTCAAGAATCTGGAATAAGACAAATACAAATGTTTTCAAGTTTTCACTTGCAGAAACAATGTAGATCAAGTACTTATTTGAGAGCCTAGTTCTCATGAAACCCTCAACACAAAGTGGTTACTTCAGAGGCCTCCTCAGATGACTCTCCTTTTCAAGAAGCTATATTGCTTCCCCGAACCTATCTCATCGGTTTAAATTGCTCACTGAGGCCGACTGTTGTCAATCATCATAACCTCGACCCAATCTCTCTCTCAAAACTCACTTTCCACTGATCCCAAACAAACACCCTTTGCCATACAAAAAAAAAAAAAAATGTTTTAATTATTTGTTTTAGTCAAAAAGTTTATTTTTCCTTCCTTCCTATGGGTCTGGCTTCCATGTTTTGTTTATATTATTCTCCTCATTGGCTTGTTTTCCTCTCAAATAAAGTTAATAAAAAACATGGTTTTTAGAGTAAAACAATCCATTTATGGACTCAGTTACTGAGACAGAGACCTACTCTGAGGCCTAATTTCTGATCTTTGAAGTTGAGCTACTAGTAGTAGTTTCCCAGTATTGGTAAGTAGATAAAAGAACCTATCTCAGGACCTAGAATACAGAAATGTCTTAATAAATTAGGGACCTCCTCTTTCCTCCATTATGAATCCTAAAACCATCACTCCTGCAGCTACAAAGGGTGACTTTATTCTCCATGATTGCTCCAGTTCACATTTAATCAATTGTCTTCTGATACCTCTGAGCAATTTTATCTGAGCCACATTTATGCTTCCTATACTTCTTCTCAACGGTTCTATTTTATCTCCCTGAATTATCCTGAGTTCCGTAAGAGCAAGTGCATCATCCTAATCTCTGTGCTCACACTATGTGTTTCCCAGGGCGGTGCTAGGCTGGGCCGCAGCCCATCAAATGGAGCAGAAATAGTTTTTGCTTAATGGTGGGACATGTTCTGAGAAATGCATCGTTAGGTGATTTTGTCATTGTGCAAACATTGTAGACTGCACTTACACAAATGTGGATGATATAACTTACTACACACCTAAGCTACACTGTATAGTGGACTGCTACTGGACTACACACCTGCACAACATGTTACTGTACTGAATATTGTCTGCAACTGTAACACAATGGTAAGTATTTGTGTATCTAAACATATCTAAATCTAGAAAAGGTATAGAAATGGTAGAAAGATTAAAAAATGGTCTACCTGCATGGGGCTCTTACCATGAATGGAGCTTGCAGGATGGGAAATTGCTTTGGGTGAGTAGGTGAGTGAGTGGGGGGTGAATGTGAGGCCTAGGACATGCCTGTACACAGCTGTAGACTTTAAAAGCATTGTCCCACAAGCCCTCCCCACTCCTTTCTAACAGGGTCAGAAAAAGACCATGGAAGCTGCCCGTGCTGCTCCATGAACCAGGAATGTGGGCTGGATTGATGGGAAACGTGGAGGAGAAACTGGCTGTGTGAGGCATAGATCACCGTAATAGTGACTGTCAGGAGAGAATGGAAGGAGCCTGAAGACCTGTAGGAATAAAACAACAAGATGGAGATAAAGGAACACGGGATTGTCATGGCGATGTGGTTTTGGCTATTGCATGTTACGGTAGCTGTTAGATTAAGAAACTTTGTGGTATTCACAAAACAAAAGAGGATGTTCACGACGGAGCAGGCGTAGAACTGAGGACACAATACTTTTGACTTTGGAAATCTGATTTAGGTTTCACTGTCTCTGGCGTGAAGGGCTCTCTCTCCGGCATTGAACGGATGGAAGAAATAAAACCTATCTGTGCCTTTACATCATTATAACCTGAAAACATTTCCAAAGTCCTGGGGCAGGCTGCCCCACACAATCACAGAAAGATTTCACTAATGTGACAGTGGCCCTTGATGCTTGTTAAGGTGGTGCCTGAGGACATGTGTCCTTGTATAGGATCTTAGGTCCTTGACGAAGAATTTATATCAGGGCGGTCCAACCTTTTGGCTCCCCAGGACCACACTGGAAGACTTGTCTTGGGCCACACATAAAATACACTAACACTCACAGCTAGCGACTTAAAAAAAAAAGGAAAAGAAAGAGAAGAAAAGAGAAGATCACACACACACAAAAAAAAAATCTCATAATACCTTGGGGAAGTTTACAAATTTGTGTTGGGCCGCATTCAAAGCTGTCCTAGGGCTGCATGTGGCACACAGATCGTGGGTTGGACAAGCTTGATTTGCAGCTAAGTACCCTGAAGACCACCAAGCCAGATCTGAGGGGGCTGTGTACCCTCTGAATATGTAGCAGTTGGGGGACCGACTCCTCTGTGCAGAAACAGGTCAACGACTGACTGACTGGATGTAATCTGTGTACTCAAAATCCAGGTGCTATGAGGGAGAGGAAGTCTATGGCCTAGTCCCACGAATATTGTTCCTGCCAGAGAAAAATAAATTCCTCCTGAACCACATGGACCTTTCATTTTTTTCTATGGGAAATTCAGCTCCATTAATCCTCTTCTGGGACTGCCGTCATATATAAGATCTACTGTTGACCAGAACATTGCAATGTGGCTCGTGCATGTGGAGCAGAGCTGGCTTCTTACCCGTGTTCTGCAATTACTCTTGGCCAACTCAATGAAACAATGGTTTCCCTGGTCTTCTTATGTACAGAATGCAATCTGTGCTTATTTAATCTGCTTAACTTGCACAGCTGTCATGATAGGCCGTGAAATAAAGCATAAGAACATTTCAGAAGTTCTTTACAAAGAAGTCTATTTTGATATGATCTGCTTCTGGAATACAGTTCACGGTAGAAAGCACTGTGGCAGGGTCTTTACCCATACCATTCCATCCTATAAAGTAAGACCAATATGACCCCCACCTCTGCCTCCCAGGGATTGAGAAATTGGATGCAGAGAGACGTTAAATTAATTGTCCAAGACCTACAGATAATGAAAGGAATTGGATTCCAGGGCTATTGGACTTCAAAGTCTATGTTGATAAGCTGTACAAAAGAGAAAGTTTTTTTTTTTTTCATCAGTTTTCAACATGGTTTCATTCCACACAGGTGGGTGGGAGCCACATAAAGCGGAAACTGAACTGGGGCCTCCTGCATGGGAAGCACACCCCAGTTCGGCATATGGGTCCCCATGAGCCAGGGCTGGGATTTGGTCCTTGATCCCTGGGGCCGCAAAGTGAGCGCTTAACCCACTGAGCCATCCCGGCTTCCTCCAAAAGAGAAAGTTTTGAACAAAGGAAAATAAAGGAACATACTATCAGTAAGTGCTCACAGATGTATTAATCACCACGTTCTAACAGCCTGAAAATTATAAAGACAAAGAAGAAATGAATAAAGTGAAAGGTAAGTGGCTTTCTAAGAAAATGGCACAAGCAGAACACAGCAGGGGGTCTCCTGCCTTCTCTGTAAGAGCTTTTCATACTGCCTGCTATTACTAAAAATGATATTTTGGCATAGGCAGATGCTAACAGGTAGTTGTGACACAAAGCTTTTTAAACTTGTATGCTTCCTTTAAAACACTACTTTGGGCTGCTCCATTAATTTACTTTATGATGATTTTATCTGTGTACTCTCAATAGTTTATCTATGCAATACTATTTTCTAGGTACATGTGTTGGTTGATACACTGATCATTTCTATAATTTATTTCCATTCTGTTCACAAATCTCCATCTAATGCAGGTAACTCCATTTCAGTCACTACAGGACACTCATCCTCTTACCCGATTTTCAATTAATTGGTTGAGGCTTGAGTCTGTCCAGGTAACAAGGAAAGAAAATCCCTTCTAATCCAGTCTATCACTACAACCATTGATTTCAGTTTTTGAAATTCGATGTTATTGTGGTATAATTTACATAACATAAAATGTATCCCTCGACAGGATACAAACTCATTATTTCTGGCAAATGTCTGATGTAGAACAACACTATCATGATGCAGAACATTTCCATCACCCCAGAAAGTCCCCTCATGCTCTTTGCCCTCAATTGGTGCCTTTATCCCAGAGACCACCAGAGAGATGCCTCTCCCTCTCCACCATGAGAGGGCATGGCGAGAAGTTGGCAGTCCACAACCTAGAAAAGGGCCTTCATCACACCCCTCCCATTCTGGCACCTCAATCTTGGACCTCCAGCCTGCAGCTGACCTGTGAGAAAGAAATTCCTTTTGTTTGCAAGCCACCCAATCTGTGGTGCTGTGTTCTATCCCCTGCAGGACCTAAGAAGTCAAAGGATGAACTACGTTCTAGAGTATACATCCTAAAAAATGGAAGCTTCATTTGTGTGTGAATTTGATTGTATATATTCTGATTCCTTTCTTTTTCTGTAGACCCCACCCTCTTCCTCCTCTCACCTGGTCTAAGGGCTGGGGAAGGAAATGTCTCAAAGATATACTCCCTGATGCAGGCGGAGGTTAAGCAATCTTATTGTTTCTTTGCGAAAAAAGAACCGTAAAGGCATGCCTATGCGTGAGCAGTGGGTATTTCTCAATATGTAAACGTGCCCTGCTGAGAAGGAAGGTGCAGCCCACTTTCATTTTCACATCACATGCTGAGGCTGAGAGAGAAAAGCCATGGCTGGTGAGTTGTCTCAGTTTTTTTGTTTGTTTGTTTTGCTTTTTTCACTGTAAGAGGATGTCTTCGGGAAGAAATTTTGGAAGGGTCTGGCTTTTTTGGAAGCCATAGTTAGGTTCTGTGACTGTCTAGGTGAGCTGAGCTGGGGGGAGTGAGGAGAGGAGGAGGAGGGAGCACAAGGGGCCCTGAAGACTACTCATGTCTTCTAGACAAGGAGGTAAGGGCCGAAAGAAATGGGGGGTGGGGGTGGGGTTGCCAGTATTCTGCTGTTATTTTGCAATCTTAACTGAATTCCGAAATGTCACTGGCTGACAGAGGGGACAGAATCGGCACAAGATGAGTATCAGCACCGCTAGTCCCCAGAGGATGTGGGCTGTCACTGCTTTGTGATTTTTTCATGCAGAGTTGAAACAACACGGGTTAGTGTGAGGATGGCCTCCAGTTTTCAGGCACTAACTTACGACAGTAGATCGGACTCCAGACCAAGACTCCTGACTCAGTGCACATACACGGGTGACGCTGAGGGAAGGCTAGGAGGTGTGGGTGTCCTTGGGATGGCAGAATTGTGTGGAGACGGGCATGTTATAAATTGAAGCTATGGGAGGCTACGTGCTGCTGCTGACATGGGCGAGAAAACCAGCTGGCTTCCTGTCTTGAGGAATCCTTGTGTTTCAAACAGACATGGTCCTGAAGGAGAAGAGGAAGTTGTTTGTCCGCTCTGTGTGTAAGGGCACAATCAACAGCTTGTTGGATGGATTATTAGAGACAAGAGTGCTGAACCAGGAGGAGATGGAGAGAATCCGAGATGAAAATGCTACAGTTATGGATAAGGCCCGAGCTATGATTGATTCTGTCATTCGGAAAGGGCATCAGGCAAGCCAAATATGTATCAATCAGATCTGTGAAGATGACGTCCACCTTGCAAAGACACTTGAGCTCTCTGCAGGTAAGGTCAATGGCTCAGACTGAAATTCCTGAGGCCCTGCAGCTTTGGGCTCGTATCTTCTGTTAGTTTGCAGACAACTTCCTTGTGTCTGGCTTCAGGGCCCCATTTCTGTTATCAGTGGCTCCATTGCGTGTGCCCTGTCTCTTTTCCCCTCTGTTCCTGTTCCCTTTAGCCTCAGAATCCTTCTTTTGATTAAAACCCCATTCCCATCCTGAGTCTGTGGTAGCTCATTTGTCGAAGTTCATGAGAACAATCTGAAAAGCTTTAGACTGCATTCTCTAGTTCTCCTCGGAAGACACATGATTTAATTAGCTAGATAGCCAGCCAGTTAGTTAGTTAGTTGTCAGTTAAATCTTTGGGTTCCCTAAGCATTCATGTAGCTGTTTGACACGAGGACTGAAGATCTGTAATCGAACACTTTTCATAACTTTTCTCCATAATTTTGCTCTCCAGAAGGGATAAAATCTATTTTAGTGATGGTGCATTGTTCAGAGAATAAATTCAATGCTTACAGAAAAGCAAGAATTTTAAAAGGAGACTCTTCTAATTGCTCCCTTGCATTTTCTTTTGAGCACCGTTGTCCACCAGCATGCACTCGGTTGTGGACGATCTTGTAAGGCCTCCCTGCCTCCCACCCCCACCCCCACTCACCTTCTGTCCTCCTGAGGACCTGATACAGGCCTCAGGCATCCAACCTGCCCCTTCTACGGCCCCATGGTCCCCACACAGAGCAAAGGTGAGAGCTCTTCTGGATGCCCAGCCGCTGGTTTCTATCGTGCAACTTAAAGTCATTAAGAAGAAAAAGTTGTTCTTTGAAAGCGAGAAGCCTTTTTTTCCTAAGGACTGGGGGAAGCCCACATCTGTCTGAGTGACAAAGGAAATGCTCATTTACGGGTAATGAATGTTTTTGTTTTAATAGCTCTTTTTCACTTAACACCCCCACCCCCAAATGAAAGACAATCAATAAATAACATCGAGGGCCCAGACTGACCACATAATAGCCAGTTTCTTCTCCTTGTGCTATTCCTTTAAATCCACAGTCCCTGAATCCTCGAGGGACCTTTAGAATCTACTAGGACAATGCTGATACTTGGAGTCTGCCTCTCTACTTGGCAGGTGACGCCACCTCAGTACAGTTGTCATGGCTTTGTCTCTCCCTCATCCACTTGACAAATTTTTTTCAGGGCCATAGAATATGATAGTTAGATGTAATATGTGAATGACTATAGTGGCAGAGACCTAAAAGAAACGTCTTGGTATGTACACTACGACCAAAACAAGGCCCCCTCCCAAAAATGTTCTTGCCTTTATCGATGGTTAATTTAGTTCAGCAGCCTAGATGGGAAAAAGGAAATAAGTGACAGCATGTTGCCACGGGCTTGAAATCTGTGAGACATATGGTTCTCTTTCACTCGGAGCAGGGAAATAAACCACATATTGTCTATGGAAATCTTGCCTGCAGTAGGTACTACGGTATGAAGATTCAGAGTATTTCACATTCCTTAGCTTATGCCAATACTTAAAGTCTCTGGAATAATCTTCTCAGGTGGTTACTGTTATACTGAGATCCTTCTAAAAACTTAAACAAATTTTAGTTTACTTTTTGTCCTTGAAATTGACAATGACAATAAATAGTGACCTCAGAGGATATACAAATAAATTTGAGTGATTTTATGCAGCCTAACAGTATAACTGAGGCTTTTCACTGTATATGTATGTTTTCCTCATTGTGTGCCAATGAGTAGGGCAAGTGCAGATGACAGTGAATGTGGCCAGGGCTTCTGTCACATACATAACTACTGTACAGGGCTCTTTGTGAGCCGTGAAGTAGCTTAGTGATAACGAGCCCAGGATTACTAGACAAGGCAGATTTGCATTCATACCTAGACCCACCCCTTTCTTATCTAAGGCACTGAGGAAATTTAATCAGCACTCGGATTGAGGGAGACCAGTGGGTCGCCTCCTCCTCATTTCCTGCTGTGGTAAATCTTGCCATGGCTGTGTCCGAGTTTGGAAGGCCTTTCCTTCTCAGCTTTCTCTAAAGTTCAGGTCCACTCTGAATCAGACAAACGCATGCTGCACACACCTGTTATGTATGCAGTAGTGGCCACCTAGGGGACCATCTTGAAATGTGTATATTAGAGAATTCTTGATTCTATAGCTGATGATGTTTTAATTTCACTTTCATTAGAGAAAGCAACAATGAAGGCAGTCACTTCCAGACATTCTTTCACTCTGCCTCAAAGGGTAATGTGTAGTAATTCATGTGAAGAGGCTTTTGTTTCCCAGTGATGAGTGTAGTCCCAGGTGAACAACATTTTGAAGAGGACCAAGGTCCGTGGAAGTTATTTTCAATAGGGAGTGTCTAACACATTGGGACAAGATTCTTCCGAGCTGATGAGTGACTATTCATTGTCTTTTATCTTTTCTCAGATCTGCAATCTGAAAATTATCATCATACACAAGACTCCCAAGCAGGAATTCCTACTTTCCTAGGTAATGGTATGTTGAAAGCAAGAACCTTTGTGAACCCCGTCTCCCTTGACATTAACTAGAGGTTCCTGGGATAAATCTGGGGTTAGGAAGATATGGGTCATTCTCATGGATTGACCATATCCCTTCTTCTCTTCTAAGTTATCTGGGTTAGCAGAAGCCATTCTTGCAGCTTTACTGCCATGATGATAAATTCAGAATCCATGTCTCAAATCCTGACTGCCAACTTGAATGCCACACTTCACTACTCTAATATCTACCGAACAATACACACTCACACCTCCCACAGACACCTTTATCTCTATGTGTCCAGAGCTATCTTGTCATTCATTCTTTCCTTCACAGTGCTTCTCCTCCAGTTTTCTGTCTCCTGGTAAATGCTACCACCATTACCCAATTATTCAAACCAGAAACCTGAAATAGTCTTTAGCTCTTTCTTCTCCCTTACTGGCAATGACCAAGTTTTACTGATTTATCTCTCAAACCCAGATTTGTCTCTCCACTTTTATTACAATCTCAGGGTCCCTATTCTTACTATGCTTTATGATGATGCTTCAGCCCTAACACTCATTATATTTTCTTACGTTTAATAAAATAAGTCCATCATTTTCTGCCACTGGTCTTTAAGCTTTATGAGAAAATAGGACATGTCTCACTTATTCAGAGGGATGAGCCCACCTCACTGTAGTTGAGTCAGAGTGTACATGCAATAAATATTTGTTAAAATACTATTTTACTAAATACTTTCATCAAAATGTCTATTATTTACTTGACCAGTAGAAAAATATTTAGTATGTGCCAACTGTGTTACAGATCTTGTTCTATGGGCTATTTAGAGAGTAATAAAGAAGACAAACACAGTTTCTGCTTTTACTGATTATATGAATACACAAATTATGAATGGCTAGGTATTTAAATATCTCTACCATTAAATTAAAGCTACCTATAAATGTGACAATACACACACGCATATCAGTGGCGATGACATGGAATGCAGCAACAAAATCAAACATATTTAACAAATCAGATTGATAGAAACACATGTTTCATTCATAAAAGACATTCTTCATCAGTGGAAAGTTCTTCAAGTGCTAACTCTGGTACCTAGGCCTCTTCCATCCTATGGTGACTGATATCTGCAATACATAATGCAAAAGAACTGTGGTCATAACCATCCAGTTAATGGCACTGGAAGAAAGAACTAGGAGGCACTTTTGTGAGAGGCTTGGCCTTGACTTGGATGTGTCACACTGCAAATCTTCATGCCTTACATGGTCTAGAATTCAATGACAAGGCCACACCTGACTGCTCGACTGATTGACAACACAGACTAATTGTGTGTCCAGCAAGCACCTTGTTGAATAGCTAGCCAGTCTCTGCCACAAAAAAAGATTCAAATACAGAACTTTTCATTCCACAGAGTATGGGAGGTAGCACAGAAAAGTCCCAGGTCTCAGATGAAAAGGACGGTTTTAAAAATGTTTCTGTCTGCTATTCTAAAAAATGGTCGCTCCTCTTGCTTACTAAGTAGTCAGTGTTTTATTTGTCCTCTAACAGTAGTCCACCCCCATAATTCTGGAATTATTTTATCCCAAAGTGATCTTTTTCTCTTAAAATAAAAAGACCTTATATTTGGAAGAAATTTAGAGGCCATGGAGGCAAATATTTTACCAAATTCAGAAAGTACTGTAGTGAATCCATTAAGGGTAGTCATCCCATGCATGTTTTCTTAGCTATTTCGTAAGATAGGACACTGACTATAAAGTCAAGTGCCCTGTTCCTTTACTAAGAAAAATTAGCTCTAATATAATCCAAATATTTCTCTTTAATTTTTTCTATTGTCCTCCAGATTCCTATATGAAGAAATAGAATATTTCTTGCGCTTAATGATTTCTATAGTTTTCGCCAATATATTCATTCTATTTCTTATTTTACCCACACTAAATACACTTCATGTTTCCTTGGTTTACACAACTGAATATACTATAATTTCTTCAAATCCCCCTTCAAAATTAAATATTACATTCTTGTTTGAATAGTTTAGTTTCTGAAAGACTTTCCAAATATTGAGAAAACATTTCTATATTTCTATTTTAAAACAGAGATGATTTTATTTTTCTAGCAAGTAAATTATGCTATTAGATGGTGTTGAACTTATAATCAAATAAACTCTAAAGTTTTACTCACATAAACCAACTGTGAAAATTCATTCTCATATATCTGCAAAATCAATGTTCAGTGCTATGACTTTCTAGTGTACATCTCGATTTTAGCATTAATCATTCCATTTAAGATTTATTCTAGTTAATATATTCAACATTACTCATTCTAGTCTTCATACATACAAACAATAGACAGATCCTGAAGGATAGGACAAAAACCCTTCCTTCATTCCTCCCTCCCTTGCTCCCTCCTTCCCTTCCTTCCTTCCTATTTCTATGCCTACTATCATGCCTATTAAGGTAATTTTTTTTATTGTTAAATTTAATGGGGTGGCATTGGTTGGTAACAGTTAGATAGTTTCCCAATGTACAACTCCACATCACATCACCCATGCATCGCATTATGTGTCCACCTCCCAGAATCAGGTCCCCCTCCAACCCGATATATCTGGTGTCCACTCCCCCCTCCCCACACAACTCTCCCTCCCCCATTCTCCCCTTTCTCCAGGTAAACACCAAACCACTGAGTGTGTCCATAATGCTGGTGCCCTCTCTCACCTCCCCTCCCTCTCTCCCTCCCCCCTCCTCCCCCTCCCCCAGGCAATCACCAAGCT
>PVKE010031103.1:0-19371 GCA_004027555.1 Craseonycteris thonglongyai
AAAAATAAAAGAAAAAATAAAGGCTTTGTTGAGATATGAATAATATACCAAAAACTATACATATTTAATGTGTATAATTTGCTAATTTGATGAGTTTGGATCTCCGAAGTTTATACAGTGTGCTCTACACATTCAGATTTTAAATTTAGGAATACTGACATCTTTACCATGACTTATTTTGTATTTTTCCTTAGAAGGCAGAATAAAATGCCTCCCTCCAATTTCTGTAATCATTTCAATACAGTGGAGCCCCCAGACCCACCTTTTGGGTTCTGCTATTGCCACTTTCATTCCACATGTTAGTGCCTTTCCTAATGCAAGGTTAGAAATACAATAAACATAAAACAAAAACAAAACTAACTCATTCAACAAGGAGAGTTTGCCAAAAACTTACTGACTTGCTAAGAAAATGCTTCCTATTTATTTTTTATTTGTATTATTTGATTTGGAATTGTGTGACTGATGTAACCTTAGAGGATCCTAGCCAAGCTAAAGAAATACTTTGTCTACAATAATGGCTAATATTTATTTAGTACATGTGCTGTGTACCAGCTCTTTCTAAATGCTTGGCCTTTAGGACATCATTTAATCTACACAATAATTGCATGGAGGTTGGTAACAATGATATCTACTTAAGATACAGGAAAATAAGACTTAGAGGGAGGTAAGTATTTAGGATCACTACATACAATGATTCAGTTAGGCTATGAACCCAGGTAGCCTGGTGCCAGTCTTCTTGCCTAACAGCCGCCATCTAACTGTTCTGTGATATGGACTAAAGCCAAGTAAAGCGGCACTGAATTAGTCACTAACAAATTTTGTTATCATATCTATGCTCTTATATTGGTTGGTTTTATGTAATTGTGAGGCCCTTTAAAAAAGGAATAGAATTCATAAATTGGTCATGTATCTATCATGTTTGGGAAAAAACAAATAGCCACAAATCTTGACTGGCATGTGTTTCCCCTCAGTTCTCTTATAAAAATGTATTTGTGACAAAACTTTTTCCTGCTTCTCACTTTATTACAGCTCTTCCTCAGTGTCATGTACAGAATACTTTTCTTCCATGTGTTCTTCAAATATTGATGCCCGACAGCATCTTAGGCTCAGGTCTCTTTTTCATTAATTTCTAAGTTATATGAACAATTTAGCATCAATGAACATCTGTGTTCATTAAGGACTTCTGAATTTTTTTGGCTAGATCATACTTTCCTGTGAGCTCTGGATTAGTAATCACTATTGTCTCCTTAAGAGCACTGCTAATATTTTCCACAGGGATAAGAAACCAGAATTACCCCCTGGAACTTACGTAATTTTTACTAATCAATGTCACCCTAATAAATTTAGCAATAAAGAAGAAAAAATAAACACAGTAACCAGGTTAAAAGAAGGAAGGAAGGAAAGAAAGAAGGAAGGAAGGAAGGAAGGAAGGAAGGAAGGAAGGAAGGAAGGAAGGAAGGGAAAGAAAGAAAACTAGAATTAAATTCACCAAGCCAAACTACCTATTCTTTCTATTTTTCTCTCAATTATAAGCCTTATCAATAGCATATTATCCCACAAAAAATCCACTAGTATAGTTTGTTGCTTACCTAACAACCTTTTTCTTTTATATTCTCCCAGCCAATAAACCCTATACATTTTATTTCCCAAATGTTGTTTCAATGTGTCCCTTCCTTCCCATTCCTTCTATTACTGATGTACTTTATGTTCTTATATTGGGATATGTAGACTGTTGTAATAAATTCCTACTTGGTCTTCATTGATTTTTTTCTCAACCTGTTCCACTTTCCATTTGAAAATCCAGTATTCTGCTTAAAAATAACAGCAACAACAACAACACTTTTCTTAATGTTGCTTACATGTTACAACCTCTGACAATTTCATGTACTCAAGGAAAATGACTGGCTCTTTGATGGGGCACATAAGGTCTCATAACAATCTTGCCCAACCTTCCGTCCCATTTCCTTTACCTCATCACCTCTCATACTGTATTATAGCAACACTAAACTTTCTTCCTTTCCCTAAAGTTAGTATCTTTTTCTCATTAATTTTTAAGAACTAGTATCTAATCTCTCTAAGGTCTCACTCTCCATTTACTTAGAAAAGACCGTTATCTTTTACTCATAATATAAATTGTAGCACCTCCATAGAAAAACAACCATTGGTAAAAAAATTGCTTCCTCTTCCTTGTTTAATAGCACTCTATTCTTCTATCCACTGTTGCTCTTAGCATGTTAATTTTTGTACTTATTAATTTTCCAACCTAAGGTTTTTTCTCCCCTATATTTATCAAAAATATTGACATAATTTTCTCCACTTGTCAAGTCCTTTTTCTGGTTTTGATATCACAGTAATTGTAACCTCATAAATTGAGTTTAGAAGTGTTTCTTTTTCTACTATTTTTTGAAAAAGTTTCAGAAGAGTTAATATTAATTATTCTTTAAATACTTGTAAAATTTACCTATGAAGGCATCTGGTATTGGAACTTTTTTGTTGTTGGGAGGTATTTTGTTACTGATTCAATGTACTTTCTAGTTATTGATCTGTTCAGAAATTATATTACATCATGATTCAGTCTTCATAGGTTGTATGTTTCTAAGAATTTCTTAATTTCTTTTTGGTTGTTCAATTGGTTATCATATAATCACTTATATGATCTTCATTTCTAAGAATCACTTGTATTTTTATGGTAGCAATTGTAATGTCTCCTCTTTTATTTCTGATTTATTTAATTGAATTCTTTCTCTTTCTTTCTTGGTGAGTCTGAGTATAAGTTCCTCCATTTTATCTTTTTCAAAATAAAACCACAGCTCTTAGTTTTATTAATCTTTTCCATTACCATTTTAGTCTCTATTTCATTGGCTTTTGCTTTGTTTCCTTTCTTTTACTAACTTTGGGCTCAGTTTGTTTACCTTTTTCTAGTTCCTTGAGTTATAAAGTTAGGTTGTTTATTTGAGATCTTGTTTTCTAAAGTAGGCACTTACCGCTATGAAGTGTCCTCTTAGAATGCTTTCACTGCTTCCCAAAAGTTTTGATATGTTTTATTTTCATTTTTGCTTGTCTCAAAATTATTTTTAAAATTCTCTTTCTCTGTTACTTCTTTTTTGACATGTTGGTTGTTTAGTAGCATGTTGTTTAATATTCATATATTTGTGAATTTTTTAGTCTTCTTACAATTTATTTCTAATTTCTTTTTTTAATTATTTTTACTTATTTTTATTGTTAAATTTAATGGGGTGACATTGGTTGGTAACAATTAGAGAGCTTCCAGATGTACAAGTCCACATCACATCACCCATGCATCGCATTATGTGCCCACCACCCAGAATCAGCTCCCCTTCCATCACCATATATCCGGTGCCCACTCTCATTTCTAATTTCATAGCATTGTATTAAGAAGAGATGATTGGTATGATTTCAAACTTCTTTAATTTAGTGAAACTTGTTTTGTACCTTAACATATGAACGATCCCGGAGAAAGGTCCATGTGCACTTGATAAGAATGTGTATTCTGCTCCTTTTAGATTAAATGTTTATAAATGTCTATTAAGATTATCTGATCTAACATGTTTTTTAAGTCCAATTTTTTCTTATGGATTTTCTGTCTAGATGACCTATTCATTGATGAAAATAGGGTATTGAAATCCTCTATACTATTATTATATTTATATTTCCCCTTTTAGATATTTTAATATTTGAGTTATATAAAAAGTTTCAAGATGAATAGTATATGATATTAATTGTACAAATTTTGTGAAAACTTTTCCTGTAACTTTATTTTGGTACATAGTGGACAAGCAGCAAATATTACCAACCTAATAAATGATTACATAATAGAAAATAATTATAATTTGTATAAAATTGCATACATTTAATATATCAGAAAGCAATGTTATACAATGTTAGATATCTGGTTTACACACCATAAAATCTGAGAAAAGGATACTTGCATCAATGCAAAAAGCAATAACTTATTCACATAACAGCAAAATAAAATAGCCACATTGTTATAAAATCCTTATTGCTACACTGAAAATCACTTGCAGATATTAATTTTCACAATACAGATCTATAACAAAACTGACATTTTAAGGTCAAAAATTATAATTGAGTTTTGGGCAAATGCAAGACTCCTTATTGAAAATAAATTGAAATAAGGTACCTGATATATAATAAACAAAATCAGAATATCAGCTTAGGGTAAAGGTTAGTGAAAAAAAATGAAGGTTTTTCTTTTCTCTTAAAGATTACTGTTACAGACAAACTTGATGCCAATATTTTTGCTCAAACTATTTTTTGTATATGTTATTCTGCTTAGGACTTTTGTTTAATTTAAATTTCACATTTCAAACAGCATTTTTAAACTTTAGCATACATATGAATTATCTGGAGATATTGCTAATAATATAGACTCTGATTTAGGAAGTCTGGAGTAAGCTCATGTTTCTGCTTTTCTAGCAAGTTCCCAGGTGATTCTAGTGCTTCTGGTCTGAAGGCTATTCTTTAAATTGAGAAGATTTACAATGGTGGTTCCAAATTTTGTTGCACATTTGGTTTAACCAGGGGATCTTTAAAAACTGCTAGTGCCTGCACAAGAATAGCAAAAATCAACAAATGGGGACTACATCAAACTCAAAAGCTTCTTCATAGAAAAAGAAGCAATTAGCTAAATTAAAAGTAACTCATGGAATGAAGAAAATACTTGTAAACCACAGATCTTATAAATATATAATAAAACCACACAAGTTGATAACAAAAATATAAACAATCCAATTTAAAAATGAGTAGAAGACCTAAATGGACATTGTTTGCTAAAGAGGACACCAAAATGGCTAACGGACACATTAAAAGATGCTCAACATCACAAGTCATTGGAGATATGCAAATCAAAGCCATAATGGTATACCAGCTCACACTTGTCAGAATGGCTACTATCATCAAGAAGAGGCAAAGCTGGGATGGCTCAGTAGATTAAGCACTTGCTTTGCAATCCTGGGGCCAAGGATCGAATCCAGGCCCAAGGATCGAATCCAGGCCCAGGCCCATACGAAACTATGTGCTGAACTGGGGTGGGGCCCCAGTTCAGTTCTTGCCCACCAGGGTGAGCTTCCTATGTGGGAGACCTGTGGATCAGACCCAGACTTGTGGGGAAATGCCTCCCATGTGGGAGGCCCCCTGGCCCCTGGCCTTGTTTCTGCCTTGAGCGGCTCCTGCCCATCTATGTGAAATGAAACCATGTCAAAAACTGATGATGTACAACTATGAAACTGCTCTGGGCCTTCTCCCTTCTCTCTCTCTCTCTCTGTCTCTGTCAAAAACAATAAAATAAATCTTAAAAAAAAAAAGAAGAAGAAGATAAGAGATAATAGGTGCAGGTAAGGATGTCCTCATAAGGGAACACATATGCTGTTGGTGCAAATTTAAATTGGTCCAAATACTCTGATAAACAATATAGAGGTTTCACAAAACCTTAAAAATATATCTACCATACAATTCAGCAACTCCATTTCTGGGTATATACCCAAAGGAAATGAAATAAGATTTTGAAAAGATATGCATTCTCATGTTGATTGCAGTATTCTTAAGAATGACGAAGATAGGAAACAAACTAAATGCCTGCCAACAAATAAATGGATAAAAAAGTATATTGAACTATTATTCAGTCATTTGAGAAACTAGGGATGGACTTTAAACACATAAGTCAGAGAATTACAAGTATTATCACTTTTATGTAGAATCTAAAAAAGTCACTCATAAAAAGCTGTATAAAATAGTGGTTACCAGGGATTAGTGGTTTGAAGATAAGATTGCTGTTGTTTAAGGATACAAATTTGCATTGAGTAGTAAATAAGTCATAGAGATATAATGCACAGTATAATGAATATAGACAACACAACTGTAGTACAGTCATCAAACATTTTGAGTGATTGAAATTTAATTATCCCAACCACTAAAAAGAAAGTATTATTCTGTAATATGATAGCAGGCTAAATAGCACTAAAATGGCAATCCTATACAATATATAAATGTATAAATACACACATCTTAAATTTATACATTATATATTAAATGTATTTTTCAAAGATGAATCCATTTTAGTGTAAACATAGACCCAGAAAAACCTAAAAAAATATTTACTAATTAGAAAAAGAACTACTGGTTTCTGGCTATCATTGTACAACAGTTTGATTTAATTAATATAGGATTTACCTGATCACTGTGATTTTAAAGATTTATATTTATTATTATTATTATACTTCTTTTTGACAGAGAGACAGACAGAGACAGAGAGAAAGGGGAGAACCCAGAGCAGTCTCCATATTTGACAGCATTAATTTTCCATATAATTTCACTCCACAGATGGGCACTGGGTTGCGCAGGGCAGGAACTGGGCTGGGAGTCTCCCACATAGGCCCCAGCAAGAACTGAGTTGGGGGCACACCCCAGTTCAGCACATGGGTCTTTATGGGCCAGGCCCAGGATTCGATCCTTGGGCTTCTGGGCTTCAAGGTGAGCACTTAACCCACTGAGCCATCCCAGCTTCCTCCCCTTGTGATTTTAAAAGTTTCCAGATATTTCTATCATGGAGTAAATTTAGAAACCATTAATTTTAGAGATATTTAAAACGACTGCATATGTATTTTCTCAAAAACTTTGTTAATTTTTTTATTTTGATTATTTTCATTTATTATATTGGTAGATTATCAATGAATTAATATTTATATAAAAGTATAAAATATGAAATAATTCATATTTTGCCAAAAGATTTACATAATTGATGAAAAGAAATACTATATAATAATTTTCTTCTGGTTAATGTACTGGGAAATAAATGTTAATATGACTAAAAATTAAAGTTGTTGGCATACTAAAAAATATTATGGTAAGTCTGCACAGACACATGCACACACAAATTGTTATTAACTAAAATACCATTTGTTGATAGGAAATGATAGAAAAGACTGTCAGGCATTGACAGCCTCCCCATTCCTCCACTTATCACTCTCTTCTCCAGATGTTTACATCGAACTTGAGTGAAACAATTGTTCCAGAAGTAGAGGACAAGAGAAGTCAGCAGGATGGTTGCTAGGAACATCTAACTCTGAGATGTAATGGGCAGTCACTTCTCTCCTTTTCTCCAGTTTTAGTTTACAGCTGCTTCTTAATTTATGGCAGGAAAATTGTGTATTTCTGAGATACTTCCAATTGCTAAGACTTTTTACTAGACGTGGGATTCTGAACTTTGAAGTTTGTAGATGGGTTTCAGGTAGTACATACATACGTTTATATGAACAGCTCAATGGTACTGGGATCCATTGTGTTTCATTAAATACTTAAATATGTATGAGAATCACCAAATTATAAGAACCACTTTAAAGGAATAACTGCCTTCAAATGCCATTTGACAAACAGGGAAATTGAAGTATAAGAAAACGAAATGCTCATTTTTTATATAAAAGCATTTTTTTACCTACTTCATTCCTATGAACTAAGTTGTAAACTTAGATATTATTATGAGTGGGGAAGATAATATCTTTATTTAAAATAATTGCATAACTACTTATAACCTATGAAAAATTATGTAGTTGAACACAGCCAGAAGACCTTATTTAAAAAATGTCCCTGTCAGATAAAACTTAAAACCTTTTGTTCTGTTATTTCTTACATTTGTAATTCTTCTAAAGTTCTGCTTTATTTTTTTTCAACCAAATACAGAATATTTTGTAGGAAAGAATATCACTTTAATGCTAACAGTTCAAAATCCATTTGCTCATTATTGTTATCTTCTTTTAAAAGAGGTCATCAATGAATTTAACATTTAGATGAATGTGGGTGCCCAGCAAGCTTTATTATTACACAGAAGGACTTTTCTCTGAGATAGTGTGGATGTGGCCACTGTTTTTTAGTCACTTACCAACAAATACACATGGACCCAACTGAGGGTAGGAAGTAAGGTGGGGAAAATTGGTATTTGGATTTTTTTAGCTGTGCTTTTTGTTCTTTTTTTTTTAAGATTTATTTATTGTTTTTGACAGAGAGAGAGAGAGAGAGAGAGATACAGAGTCAGAGACAGAGAGAAGGGGGAGGGCCTAAAACAGTCTCCATAGTTGCACAACATTGGTTTTTCCACATAGTTTCATTCCATAGGTGGGCTTAAGGCTGCACAGGGGGCAGGAACTGGGCCGGGGTCTCACCCCGGGGAGAACTGAACTGGGGGCAGTCCCCATTCAGCACATGGGTCCACCTGGGCCGGGGCTGGGACTCGATCCTTGGTCCCCAGGGCTGCCCAACCCACTGAGCCATCCCAGCTTCCCCATCTTTTTTTTTTTTTTTTTTTTAATAAAGCCTTGATACAAGAAAGGTCAAATAAGCACACAGGAGAACATTTTGACAAAGTCAAATGTGTGATCGGTAAATGAAAAATAAAAATTAACCATAGACTCTTTAAACACAACTTTTAAATAAAGTGTGTCAGCCATAATTTGACAGCATGACATCAATGCTTCAACTATATAAACATTTTTAAAAAGCATTCTAATGATGAAAATAAATTTAAATGATTTAAATTATATTCTAAGAGAGGGGGAAATTTACCTGTACTGAATCTCTATCTTTCATTATATCAATATAAAATTTGTAAACTTATTTTCAGAAAATAAGTTTGTAATATTTATATTATTTAAGCAAGACAAATGCACTGGGTTCTTGGAACTTTTAACTGAAAATTATTTAGGATGTTGGAAAGGTTAGAAAATTTCGATGCTATACTTTGCTAAACTTAAATTTCTTAATTCTGAGCATTGTCTTTTTTTTTTTTAAGATTTATTTTTATTGTTTTTTGACACAGAGAGAGAGAGAGACAGACAGAGAGAGACAGAGAGAAGGGGGAGGGTGAGCACTGTCTTTCATAAAAAAAGTTTTTTAAATAGTGTTAGCAATCTAATAAGGACCCTATCTTTGATAGAAACACCAAGGTACATTACTGTTGATGGTGTCTCACTCAAGTCCACCTCTGTGTTTAGTTTGCGACCCTAAAGCACACTTCACATTCTATTGGCAACACATTAATCACATACATTTAGTGCTATATGATTTAATTGATTAAACCAATCCATGGTTGTACTGCCAGAATTTTTGTTGTTGTTGTTTTTGTTGTTGTTGATGATTTGCCTCTACTAAATTTCAAAGCCTGGTCAGTAAGGAAAAGAAACAGCTTAGAATTCTGGGTCTCTTTTAATTGTCAAATTTGTATTTGAATAATGTTTTATATATTAGCACAAAAATCAATCAAGGATGTCTAAATCAAGCTCATTTAACATCATTATAAAAGATCTAAAAAATAAAAATTAGATACTGGCTTTACTGCCTTTAGAGGAAGATATTCAGTCGTTGGTATTAAATGTTTTCTATACATGTGTAGTGTTTTATTTCAAAAACACATGTCTGAATTGCCAAGGCCTAAGAGCTATTCATTGCAGAGGTGTGCGAGGGTGGTAATTAGACATTTTCAACATGCGTCATGTTAATTCATTCCAGCATTATAGAAAAAAGTTCTTAAAGAAGTTGATTTTCAAGGTGATAGAAAAACTAGATTGATTCATTTTTATTTTAATTAAAGCCCATTGTGTATTTTAGGAATACATAAAATTTTTGAAGAATAGTTGAACAAAATTTAACTTATCTTATTTTATTAGACAAGAGAGCAACTCCTTGATGACAATGAAAAATGATTAACTTTATTAGTATTACTATATCATAACCTCAACTGATTTTCCATGACTTCTGATCTGTGAGACCTTGAACAAATTATCTAAACTTCAGGTACCATTTTCACTTTGAAACTGAGAGAAGATAACAGCACCTTTATTTTGGGGATGAAATAAGTTAATATATGTGAAAGACTTGGCCAGTATATACTCAACATATATAATATTAGTAATTTATTATTTTTATGCCACTATAGTTACAATATTGTTATTGATGTGATTATTATAACACAACTAGAATGATTGTGACTTATTTTATAGATACTGGAATGAAGACCAGAGAAATAAAGTGTAATAATACTCATTAAGGTACATATTTTTTTTAATTCTACCCCTCCACTCTTTGCTATTATTCCTAATACTGACACCAATACTTTTATAATTTGATATAAATGCTGTGATTGACAGTTTCAAACACACATATTCATCTCATTTAACTCTCACACAAATTTGTATGAATGAAGTTATTAAGAATCCAGAGATTGAAGAGTCTAAAACATTAAGTTATCAAGTGATTACCTCAGATTCAAACAGCTAGCAACTAATAAAACTGAAATCAAAACTAGAGTACCTATATAAGGCTGGTATTACTGATATCAAAGTCATACAAATATATATCACAAAAAAGAAAACTGCAGGTCCTTATAGCTTATAAATGTAGATGCAGCAATCTTCAACAGAATATTAGCAAACTGAATTCAGCAACATATTAAAGGGATTGATTATATACCATGGGTAAGTAGGCTTTATCTCATTTTTTTATGTAGAAAAAAGTTGATAAAAATCCAACATATTATCATGATAAAACTCAAAAAAGGGAACTTCCTCAGTTTGACAGAGAACATCTGTAAAAACCCACAGCTAACATTATACTGAATGATAGAAAACTGAACACTTTCTTGTTACAATCAGAAAAAAGATGAGGAATTCCATTCTACTTACCTATTAAAATATTGTTCAGGAAATTCTAGTCAATTAGGGAAAAGAAGAAAAAAGAAGGAAGAGGAGATAAGGAGAAGGAGGGGAGTAAGAGAGGAAGAGGATGAAGAAAAAAAGAAAAGAAAGAGAAAAAAAGCACTGAGATCGAAAAAGAAGTAAAACTATCTTAGGCAGATGACATAATATTATATGTAGAAAGCTCTAAAGATTCTAGACATACAAAACTGCCAATATTACTCATGAGTTCTGCAAAGTTGCTGTATATAAGATCAACATGCAAAAAATAGTTGTATTTCTATACTTTAGCAATGAACCATCTGAAATTGGAATTAACAAGACAATCCTATTTATAATGGCATCCAAAATAAGGAGATGCTAAGAAATACATTTAACCAAGAAAGTGTTTTAATAGACTGAAAAATGTAAAATGTTGTTGAAAATAATTAAAGCAGACCTACATAAACATTGAAAGACATCTCATGATTTTGGATCAGAGGACTTAATATTGTTAAAATAGCAATATTGTGCAAATTGATCTACAAATTCCATGCAATCTCCATGAAAATCCTTTTCCCATTTTTTTCTCAGAAATAGAGAAGTTGATACTAAAGTTTATATGTGACTGCAAGGGATCCTGAATAGTCAAAACAATCTTAAAAAAGAAAAACAAAATTTGTGAACTCATACTTCTTAATTTCAAAACATACTGCAAAGGTACGGTAATCAAAACATTGTTATACGGGAAGCCGGAATGGCTCAGTGGGTTACGTACTCACTTTGCAGCACTGGGAACCGGGGATCAAATCCCAGCCCCGGCCCGTGCGGAACCATATGCTGAACTGGGAGCTCCCCCAGTTCAGTTCTCTCTCTGTCTCTGTCTCTGTATCTCTCTCTCTCCCTGTCAAAAATAAATAAATAAAATATCTTCACTTAAAATTAAAAAAAAAAATAGACACAAAAAGAAAATCCATAGGACAGAAGAGAAAGTCCAGAAATAACCCCCTAAAAATATAGTCAACCGATCTGTGACAAAAGAACAAAGGTAATACCATGAAACAAAGTTCATCTCTTTAACAAATGATGCTAGAAAAAACTGAACATTTATGTGCAAAAAAATTAATCTAGACATAAGCCTTACATCCTTCACAAATATTAACTCAAATCTTTCATAGACTTAAATATAAAATTTCTAAATAATAACATAGCAGAAGACCTAGAGGACCTTACGTATGTCTATGACTTCTTAGACTCAATACCAAAGGCATGATCCATGAAAAAAATAATTGACTGGACTTTATTAAAATTATTTACTGCCACTCTCTGAATGACAATGTTAAGAAGAGAAAATTCACAGACCAGAAAAAAATATTTGCAAAAGCACGTCTGATAAAAAACTGTTATTTGGGGAAGCCAGGATGGTTCAACAGGTTAAGCACTCACTGTGCAGCCTCGGGTACCAAGGATCAAATCCGGCCCTGTCCTCTGAACCCACAGGCAGGACTGTGGTATGCTTCCCATGTGGGAGGCCCCAAGTTTGATTCTCGCCCACCCCCTTCTCACCTTTGGCCCCTGGCTTGAGGAGGCATGCCTTCCATATGGGAGGCTTCCAGCCCAGTTCCAACCCTGCATGGCCCCCACTCACCTGTGTGGAAGAAAACCATGTCTAAAACTGATGAAATACAGCAATAGAGACTGCTCTGACCCTTCCTTTTCTCTCTATCTCTCTCTGTCAGAAGCAATAAAATAAATCTTAAAAAAATCTTTTAAAAAATAAAAATAAATAATCTTTTATTCAAAATATATATATTAAAAAAAAACTCTTAAAATTCACCAATAAGGCAACATACAACTTGATTTTTAAAAGGGTCAGAGGGGAAAGCCGGGACGGCTCAGCGGGTTGAGCGCTCGCTTTGAGGCCATGAGGACCGAGGATCGAATCCCGGCTCCGGCCCAGGCAGGACCCACATGCTGAACTGGGGAGTTCCCACAGTTCGGTTCTCTAGCTGTCTCTGTCTCTGTCTCTCTCTCTATCTGTCAAAAGTAAAATGGAAATAAATATGCACTGAAGATAAAATAATTACTCTCTATAAATATAAAAAGATATAAAAAAAAAAATAAATAAAATAAAAATAAAAGGGTCAGAAAACCTGAACAGATACCACACCAAAGAAGATATACAGAGGGTGAACAAGCATATAAAAAGATGCTTTACATCACGTTAGCAGTGAAATGCACGTTAAAATAAGATATCACCTTGCACTTGTTAGAATGGCCAAATTCTGATAATAACTAATGCTGGTGAGAGTGTGGAAAGACAGAAACCCTCATTCAATTCTGGAAGGAATACAAAATGCTACAGCCACTTTGGGAGAGGAGTTTTGTGTTTTCTTAAAAAACTAAGTTTAGTCAGACAATATAGTCCAGCAACAATTCTGCTTGATATTAACCAAAAGAAGTTGAAAACTTATGTTCTCATAATCAACAGCGTAGTGACATTTCTATGAGCTTTTTTCCAAATTGCAAAACTTTGGAAGTAATCAAGATATCCATTAGTAAGCAAATAGGTAAATAAACTGTAATGCATCCAATAATTTTTTAGTATTAGAAAAGAAATAAGTTATTTATGAGAAGACAAAGGAACTGTATGTGCATATACCTAAGTGTAAGAAGTCAGTCAGAAAAGGCTTCGTAGTATATGATTCCACCTTAAAAAGGCAAAATTGGGAAAGCTGGATGGCTCAGTGAGTAAAGCGCTCGCGTTGAAGCCGCGAGGACTGAAGATCGAATTCTGGCCCCGGCCCATGCGGACCCACATGCTGAACTGGGGAGGGCCACCAGTTCAGTTCTTGCCGGGACCTATGTGGGAGGCTCCCGGCCCAGTTCCTGCCCTGCGCAGCCCTGTGCCCGCCTGTGGAGTGAAACTATATGGAAGACTAATGTCAACTATGGAAACTGCTCTGAGCCCTCCCCCTTCTCTCTGTCTCTCTCTGTCTCTGTTGCTCTCTGTCAAAAATCAATAAAATATATCTTAAAAAAAAAAAAAAAAGGCAAAATTATGGAGAAAGTGAAAAGACCAGTGGTTCACAGGAATTAGGAGGAAGGAAAGAGTGAATAGGTGGAACAGAGAAAATTTTTAGGGCAGTGCAAATATACTTTATGATACTATAATGATGGATATATGTCATTCTACATTTGTCCAAATTCATAAAATGTATTATAGACCACCAAGTGTGAACCATAATGTAAACTATGATTATGATGTATTAATGCAGGTTCATCAATTGTAACAAAGGTTTCACTCTGGTGGGGTTGATAATGGAAGAGGTTATGCACATGGGGGGCAGGGCAGGGGGTATACGGAAAATCTCTGGACCTTCTCAATTTTGCTGAGAACCTAAAACTACTCTAAAAAAATTAAAGTCTTTTAAAAATAGAACTAAACTAATTTTAGTGACACTATAAAGTTGATAACATTTTATAAGGAAAATCAGATCATGTGCCTTATTTGGTTATATGCCAAACCCACTGCTTACTACTAAGAGTAAATTTCTGTGATCTCAGCCAAGTATTATTTTCAAGAAAGAATCCAGTCAAATGAGCTCGAGGAAAATATACATTTATTGTAAAACAAAGGGATATCTCAATAAACACAAGCCCAAGGGTATATATTAATAGCAGGATCTCATACTGTGCAAGGGATGATGTTTGGAAGGATGGGTATTGTACTCACACTCTTTCCTTTTTAAACTTTTATTTATTTATTTTTATTTTATTTTATTGTTTTTGACAGAGAGAGGGAGAGAGAGATAGAGAGATAGGTACAGAGACAGAGAGAGAACTGAACTGGGGTACTCCCCAGTTTAGCACATGGGTCCGCACAGGCCAGAGCCAGGATTTGATCCTCAGTCCCCCGTGCTGCAGTGAGCGCTTAACCCACTGAGCCATCCCGGCTTCCCCCACACTCTCTTTCTTAGGAAGCTGATCTGCAGAGTGGCTGAGGCTAATGGATAGTTCTCAGTGAAGGGTGTCTAGAATGGGTAAGCACCGCAAAAGTTACAATCTCATTGAAACTCATTATCTTTTTCTACTCTATTATTATTTTTCCCCATTTCAACCATTTGCCATTTAACAAGGAAAAAAAAAAACCTATAAGTTATAGAAAGTTAATTAATAGAGTAGCACATTAGACAAAAATATTAAGTCCTTTACAGGAAAAAGATTTAGTAATAAACAATAATATACTTACACAGTCAGGAATTTTTTTGGTTTTACATAACCCAAGGTGACACACATACATACTTTTTTTAACAAAATATTCACTTTTTGAAAAGGAATCTCTTTCTTCAGTTCAGTTCAGGCCTAATCAACAGGTAGTGATTGACCAATAGCTGCACGTAAAGTGATAAGTTCTGTGGTTAAAAGATGAATTAGATAACATGTATGCCCTTTAATATGTAGTATGGACAAAAAACATTTACACCTGAGAGAACAGAAGAGATGGATTTCCTTTGGGGGAGATATCACCTTGAGAGGTGTAAAAATTTCACATGCAATTCTGCTCTTCAATATTACTTAAAATGGGTGTCAAATCTTTTGGCTTCCTTGGGTCACATTGGAAGAGGGAGAATTGTTTTCAGCCACACATTTAATACATTAACACTAACAATAGTTGATGGGCTAACTAAAAAAAAAATTGCAAAAAGTCTCATAATGTTTTAAGAAAATTTACTAGTGTGTGTTGGGTCGCATTCAAAGTCATCCTGGGCTGCATGCAGCCTGCGAGCTGTGGGTTGGACAAGCTTGTCTTAATAAAAAAAATTTTTAAATATATAAAAGTTTTATAACTTTACAAATGTGCATTTTTAGTAACCAAAATTTGGGGGATCCCGGGATGGTTCAGCAGGTTAGGTGCTAGCTTTGCAGCCCTGGGGTCCTAGGACTGAATTCCAGCGCGGCCTGTGTAGACCCATGTGCTAAACTGGGGGTGTGGCTCCCAGTTCAGTTCTTGCTGGGGTGAGCTTCATATGTGGGAGCCCCCCGGTTCGACCCCCAGCTCATGGGGGTGTGCCTTCCAAGCACGAGGCCCCCACATGGTGCCCCGCCTTGCACAGCCCCCCCACCCACCAGTGTGGAATGAAACCATGTCGAAAACATGCTGTACAACTATGGAGACTGCTCTGGGCCCTCCCGCTTCTCTCTCTGTCTCTCTCTGTCTCTGTCTCTCTCTGTCTCAGTCAAAAAACAATGCAATAAATGTTTAAAAAATAATAAAAAAAACTTTGCAATATTACTACTACTAATAAAGAAAATGGGAGCAAGCTAAATATATAGTGATAGAAAGAAAGCTGACTCTAGGTGGTGAACACATACTGTAACACATAGACAAAGAAAGTACTGTAGAATTGTACACCTGGAACCTATGTAATTTTTATGGACCAATGTCACCTCAATAAATTTAACAATAAAAAAATAGTAGATTATAATATTCTTTTTTTTTTTTGGATCTTGTCCGTGCAAACAATAGAGTAATACCAAAACAACATACAGTGTTCCCTCGCCACTTCGCGCTTCATGTTTTGAGGCTTCAGTGCTTCGCGGGTTTCCCCAAAATATTCATCAAAAAATAAAAATGAAAAAATACAACCATGTCGGCAGCCACATGGCGGAAAGGAGCGTTGTTTCATGTGGATGCGTGAGAGAGAAGGATCCCTGCACGTCAAACAAAGAGATGAGCTGACTCAGAGTCCATCCCACGGGCTCTCATAAAGGCGCGTGATTGGTTTCCGGTGCGACATCGACCCATGAGAAAATTCCTAGGGGCAAATCCTACTTCGCGGTTTTTCAGCTTTTGCGGAAGTTCTGGTCCCCATTAACCGCAAAAAATGAGGGATCACTGTATATGTGGAACTAACTTGTTATCAACTCTTCTCAAGGACTGCTACTTCCTAGATGTGTGACCTTGGTAAAGTTTCTTAGCCTCTCCATGTCTCATTTTGTTCATCTGTAATATTGGTATAACATTTCATAAGTCCTGCCTCCTTGAGTTGTGAAAGTCAATTTAATTAATGCTTGTCATGTACTTGACACAAAGCTCAGGCTAAATCAGCCCTCAATGAGTGCTGATTGTTCATGTTGCCTCCCAAAGGAATTACTTGCTTCTACATGCTACCTACTGTCTCTCCGAGCCCTTCTGTAATTGGTCACCTCTTTTGTTATTCAGTTGTAAGTTTATATAATAACTCTCCTGGATCACCTCCTTGTCCCTGCTTTGATAAAGTAGATGTCTCTTCTTGCAGTTTCAATCCCTTTTAGGTGTATGCCTAAGGGCATTTGCTTTACTGAATTACAAAGTACTTGCTCACTGCTCTGTGTTTTTCATGAGACAAACACTGAATAACAGAGGAACAGTGACTGTCTATACTGAACGTGAGCTAGAAATAATGCTGTAGATTCATATATTGTTGAATAAAAAACCGTGATGGGAAAACATCAGACCTGGTAATGCAGGATAGGAGACAAGAATAACAGAGAGAACCTTATCTGAAGTAAGACATAATTAAAAGAGGGAGGGGTAAAAAGAGGATGGGAAGAAGAAGAAACAAAAACATTTCATAGAATTTTGCAACAGATAACTTTGGTGGTTAATGTCTGAGTTTCTTAGGGTAGGAAGTTTTTTTTATTCTTAGCAACCTGTTCAAGATTTACTCCTAATGGTAACAATTTATGAGAAATCTCTTTCTCCCTTTGTATCTGAAAAATAATAGATTTTCAGTTCACCCCTCAACCCCACGATTCAAAGACTTTTCCAGAAAGATTTAGCTCAAGGCCATATCTTAAGAAAATGTGGTGTTTGAAGCCTAGGGATGTCAGATAATTCCTTGCAAAACCAACGTGTGTATATATATATATATATATATATATATATATATATATATATGTATATATATATGGGGAATAAATAGGCTCAGTACAACCATTACTGAGAGTGCTCATACTTGACATTAGCTTCATTCTGACAGATAAAAAAAAGGAAGGAAAACAACTTCTTTTCAAGTATCAGAAAGTCAATAGTGGGGACACCTCTCTGTTTCTTTTTTTTTTTTTAAAGATTTATTTATTTATTTTATTGTTTTTGACAGAGAGAGAGAGAGAGAGATACAGAGACAGAGAGAGAACTGAGCTGGGGGAACTCCCCAGTTCAGCACATGGTTCCGCACGGGCCGGGGCTGGGATTTGATCCTCGGTCCCCGGCGCTCAAAGTGAGCACTTAACCCACTGAGCCATCCCGGCTTCCCCTCTGTTTCTTTCTTCAATTTATTCTTCAAAATATAGAGAGACACAGAAATAACTTCAAGCATACTATTTCCATGTAGTCAGTCAACCTTCCTCAGGGAAATAATAAAAAGAAATGCCTGCATTCTGAACAATATATTTATTCAAACTGCTAAATTTGTGGATGATACCCAACCCTCCTAAATTCCCAATAATCACTAACTTCCTTCTACTAATAACAGCAAGAGCATTTTATTAGTCTCCTATCAAGAACCCTTATCTTCTGTCTCACCTTTCTCTAACTCATTCTTCACATCACTGCCAGAGATTGTTGTAAGAGCCTGACCTTGCTCTCTTTACCTTGCTTTTGCTCACACATTCTGTTTTCTCCTGCTTCCAAACTCTGTGAAATGCTGCTCCCTCTCTCTGAATACCTCCCACCCTTAACCACTTAGCAATCTTCTTTATCTCTTCAAGTGATCAGCTCCAGTGACTCTCTCTTTAGGAGAACCATCCATTTGCGTTTGCTCCAGGCTGAATTGAGTGTTCTTTCATGTTCTCATGACATTGTGCATTCTTCTACTCTAGAAACTCATAGTGATTCTATAATCATAACACTTCTAATTTACTAGTAGACCATGAGATCCTTGAGGCTGGACTATGTCTTCTTGATCTCGATGCCCCCAGCTCTTAGATAAACTCCTGGGCACATCTGAGATACTCCAAAATGTTTAGTGGAATGGATCCATTAATTTATTATAAGGTAAAAAAGGGATGATTTCATATTAGGAATAAGAATGTAAAATTTGGGAAAGCCCATACAACCTGAGAGTTCTGAAAAACCTAACCACAACCACTGAAAGAAAAGAAAAAAATCTGGAATTGAATTTTATTTGCCTTATCTTTCCAGTTTTTAATAAATTCAGGTTAATCGGAGAGCTAAAATAAAAGTGATGGACAAAAATTCTAGATAGAGGAGATTAAAGATGGCGGCATGAGAGGAGCACGCCAATATCTGCCTGGGAAGGGCCTTGTGAACAGAGGGGAATCCACAGGGGAAACCCTGAGAAGAAACCTCAACTAAGAGAACCACACAACACGGAACAACACACAAAGGTTAGAGAAAAATGGGGAGAGCGGGAGAGGAAAAGGGAAGCAGCGGTTCGGGCACAGAAACTCAGAGCGGAGCCCGGAGCTGGCAAAAACAAAGGGGGATTGGGGGACTACGGTCACAGTGGAGCTGGATCGAGGGCGGGCTGGAAGCCGAGACCTAGGGAGCGTGGAAGCCCCACAAGACTGTGGACAATTTAACATCCGAACTCAAGGGACAGCACGCAGTGCCCTAATCAGATCACAGAGCCTAAAGTGGAACAGGGACTGTGGAGCAGGGCGG
>PVKE010031104.1:0-19246 GCA_004027555.1 Craseonycteris thonglongyai
AAGGCCTTAAATGTTTCATACTTTTCCAAACAAATCCTTGATGCATGTCCACCATGTGATAAAGCTAATATTGACCTACCCTCACAGTATTTCCGTTTTTCATTTTACTTCTTCATTATCGATAATGAAATAATTTGTTTTCGTATATAATAATCAAATGACAAGTTTTATAGCTTAGTAAAATATATGGACAAAGAGGTAAACCTTTTTTTTAGGTTTTTATTAAAATATAGCTAACATGCATTATTACATTAGTTCCACATGTACATCATAGTTATTCAACATTAATATGCCTAAAGACATGATCAGCATAAGTTCAGCAACCATCTCATGCCATAACATGCTATCACAATATTACTGACTATATCCCCTATGTTGTATATTCCATCCCCAAGACTTGTTTTATATCTGAAAATTTGAAGCTCGTATTCCTTTTTACCTTTCTCCCCTTTTTAAAAAGTTTTCAATTACAGGTAACATTTGATATTATTTTGCAATCATTCCAAATATACAGCATAGTGGTTAGATATTTAGATAATTTAACAAGTGTTTCCCTTGACTAAAGTTGGGTGGGGTATAGTCTCAGGGAATCATCAGGGTGGTATAATAAGTATTAGCCAGGTTTATGGAGAATTAGCTATGGTAACTGCCTGCATTTGCATGCCGAGATTGGTGGTTTACTCAGCAAAGTAATAATGGCTTCTGTCAGAACATCTGTCTGAGTGAAAGCTACCCCTCCACATTTACTCTGAAGCCAGACAACTCAGTTTCTCTCTGCATGTCCCTGGTGCCTTTCAAACTGCTCTCCCAGTATTAGGATTCAGAGTGAGTGAATCCATCAGCTAGTAAGTTCATCTGAGGGCCCCTTAAGAGGAGCACCTAGGACTCTAGCCACCTTCATCTTACTCAGCCTACTCTCCACTGGTTTTCATAACTAGAATTTACAGGGACATCACTCCCTGGAATCCTGGACTGGGCAGCCTGATTTGAGTCTGAGACCCCCTACTTCTTTCATGGGAACTTCCACAACCAAGATATCCCTCCTGGTTTTTAATGGTCACATGTGGGTATGGGCCAGCCTGTTCTGTGACTCTGACCCACCTACCAGTCTTGAGGTCACTTCTCGGTATGTCTGTAGTTGTAGAGCTCTGATTTAGCTAGACTTCAGGGGATTCTCAGTGATGGTGGTTCTATAGATTAGTTGTAATTTTTATATGGTCAGGAGAAGCGGTAAGCACAGCATTTACTTACTTTGCCATCTTGACTGGAGACCAGGAGAGGTAAAGTTTTGGTAAAGGACATTGACTGAAAATAAGACAGATATTCCTGCCTATAGGTTTAAGTAATACTGGTAAATTTTATAGCAATAAAAACAAAAACCTAACTGACATATTATAAATTCCCTAAATATGCTCTATAAACATAATGATTCATCTTAAGTTGTTATACACACATACATCTGTGTGTATTTATGTCTATCTGCCTGGGAATCTCCTTTCTCAACTTATTTACTAGCAGTAGCCATGGTTTTAATCACAAAATATAATAGTTCACATCAATAGATGTTTCTGCTTAAATATAAAAAACTTTAGTGGTCATTAGAGGAATCTGAGTAGAATGATACATCATGTACAAAACCGAGAAACTATTTACACATTGTGGATGATAAGACACCTTAAATTTCACTCTCCAAAGTCAGCAAACCATATTTATTTTGTTCACTGCTACATGCCTGCAATTAACATAGTGCCCAATATAACATAGGTGCTTAATCAATATTTTTAAAATTGATGTGTAACAAGTTCTTCAATTTCTATCACACAATAAAATTTATGACTGATAGGAGTCAACGTAGGTGGAGTCATGAAGTCATAACTACTCTGTTTATATTGACTTATAATGGCCCATCAGTGACTGTGTTGAATGATTAAATGATGTATATGTAGACATGACAAGTATTATTCAACCCCATTCACAGGAAATGGGGGAGTGAGGGGAAAAATTCCTTCAAGTCACTTAGTGATTTGAAGACAAATAAGTGTTAAGAGCCCTTTATTTTGATCCTTAGTCCAGTGTTCTCTACCTAACAGAAAACCAATATTCCCAAACCCTTTTGTATCATAACATTAGAGAGTCAAGCCTCAGATAGTTGCAATTCTCTGAAAAGCTTGAAAACTAAAATGGGAAAATTTACTACAAAAAATATCAGTTTTCTCTACAGAAACAAGAAGTTATATTGTGGTGCCTTTCTTTCACAAACATGTCTGTTTTCCAGCATGCACAATCTCCTGTTCACAATTTAGTATTTGTGAATTTTCCTGCATGCTAAAATTTATTTGTAATTTTAAATCTATACTTACGACCTTTTGTGGTAATTTGTGGACATGCACATGCACTGAATGGTGAAAAATGCGAGTGGCCTGATTCTCAGATTCCCCGCTGAGGTAAAAAAGATGCTCTGTCTCTTTGTTTCAGCTCTCATATGGTAAATGTTCTTTTACATTACAATGAGTGTCACATGTTTCACACTTTTCAGTATCTTGGTGGTGATGGAGGTGATTTCACCTGTTTAAGGTGGCTCTTAAATTTTGTATTAAAATACTGTGGTTTGCCTAATCTTACAGAGAAGGTAAGTATGGCCAGGTAAGTTTTCTTCAGGCATAGTTAATATGTTGGCTGTGTTTTGTGTTAATTAGGCAACAATACTTAAATAAGTGTCTTTTAAAAAACACACACACACTTAAAACAAGGTTATGGTATTAATGGGTGGATGCAATGTTTTGACCAGAGGCTTCCAGAAAACCAACCATGTAGTTCCTCTAGTAACCATTCAGTTTCACTAAGCTGATTATTTTTAAGAAAGGAAAGACTCAAGAAGAACCTTTTACTTCCACCTTACTTGCCTAAAGGAATTGAGATATACAAACCTTTTTTAAAGGAAGGAATCTATCACCTTACCATAATATGAACTAGGTGGCTGACAAAAAGGAACCTCCCAACATCTATTTGTTACACTCCCCTCTGTGTCCTATTGTGTCTATGTAGTGGCCAGGCAAGAATTTGTTTACCAAATATTTGCTCCTTCTCATCTACCTGTGAAGTGCCTCTTGTTCCTTTAAAGTCCAAAGTATCCCCCACCCACTTCTCCTTAGTTCAGAATGGTCTGCAAGCCTCAATTGCACCATTCGTCCACATAGTCATATGCACATATGTAATTAAATTGTGTTACTTTCTCCCATTAATCAGTCTCATCTCAATTTAATTACTAGAACAATGAGAACTTAGAAGAGCAGAAGGAAAATTATTTTTTCTTCCCTATACTAGATAGCATTCAAAGTTCAGTATCTTTGAACCTAAGTTCATAACACCTTTTTAATCTGTTCTGAAATTCATTGTTTTATTGTATTGATGTCAACTCATTACCTAATTCATCAAAATGACACTACATTTTAATAGCATATCAACTTAATATGGAGATAAAAATTCAGATGACATTCTAGTTAGAACGTGGAACATCTGAAAAGTTAATAAAGAGTAGAGTGGTTAAAATTGGACAAAGAAAACTGAGTGAGTAATCAAGAGCCAAGAAATGGTATTAGTCATGAGCAAATGATGTCATGAAGGAGAAAGAACTGTCACTCAGTATCACAGAAAGTTAGTAAGAAAGAATAACAGACAAGAGTTACAGAGAGACAGTGTAACCACAAATGCTGGAGCTCTCTAGCATTCTAGTGGTGATTATTCTCTTGCAATTTTCTGTGAGCTCTAGTAATTGATATTATTTGCTGTCCTTTTTCCTTTATTATAGGCATACTGTGAATCTCCATTAATAGAAATAACAGGAGTGAGTCCCTGTTCACAGAAATAAAAAGAATGCCTGACATAGCTGCAAACCTGACTGCTTAACAGAGCAATTGTTAACAACTGGTCTCTTTTGCTCCTTTTCCTATAGTACTTTATACTTCTCTTCCTATATCTACATCATGCTTCTTTAATCTTAACATTGCCATGTATTCTGAGTATAATTTTTCTTGAAATTTTTCAATCTTCAATGACATACTCATCAGTGAGGCTTGGCACACACTTTAATGAAAATATCCTAAAGCAAATACAATTTTTATATATCAAATATTTTTCATTGAGATCATGTTTAGAGTTTGGTATTTTTTTCCTAAGAATATTTAGCCTTTTCTGATTTTAATGATTAAACACCTTTAATCATTAAAATCTTATGCTATAGTTAATTTTCATAAGCTCTACTGACATAGTTTAAATTCACATATTGGTTGCACTGGTGCTGAAGCAAGAAGCACAGGAAATAGGTATTTAACTTTAAATAATATAAATTAAGAAATGTTTTTGTTGGGGAAGCCGGGATGGCTCAGTGGGTTGGGCGCTCGCTTTGCAGCCCCAGGGACCGAGGATCGAATCCTGGTCCTGGCCCATGTGGACCCATATGCTGAACTGGGGAGTGTCCCCAGTTCAGTTCTCACCGGGACGAGACCCCAGCCCAGTTCCTGCCCTGTGCAGCCCCACTCCCACCAGTGGAACGAGACTATGTGGAAAAACCAATGATGTGCAACTATGGAGACTGTTCTGGGCCCTCCCCCTTCTCTCTGTTTCTGACTCTGTATCTCTCTCTCTCTCTCTGTCAAAAACAATAAATAAATCTTTAAAAAAGAAAAGAAATGTTTTTGTTGTTTGCATTTACAATGGTACTGTGTAAATTTTTTTAGGACTTAATATAAATAATGTCTCAAATTATATGTAATGCCTTGCACATGATATAAAGGATTTAATACCAGATAAAGACTGTATTTTATTCTTAGGAATACAGTAGGCACTTAATAAAAGTTTTTTTTAATATAATTAAAAGGAAGTGATTCTTAAATTTTCACTAATATAGACAATGCACTAAAAAGAAAAGTCTCTCACTGCAAAACATAGAACTTAGTTTCTGAAAATATGCAACTTAGTATCTGTGGCTTGTGTTGAAAATTTTAGTGCTCTAAACTAAACCTCACAGAGGCACTCCACCTCAATGGTACACTGGCAGCAGATTTTCCAATATGATTTCTTACTATTTTTTAAGTATCAGGCTCTCAGTCTTGATGTTATGAACTGGATTTTACTTTTTTATTTTCATGTAGAGAAATTTATGCAAATATGATTTGGGATAAAGACAATTGTACTCTTAATCTTCTCCCCCTGTTGCTCTAACTCACAATGTAATCACCGATAGAGTATAATCATGGGATGCATTTAATGATCTTAACTATTCCAGGGAACAAGCCTTGGGCTTTTCAGAAGGGTGGGAATAACAAACAGTAGCCATCATAAACACATGTAGTCACTGGAAGTATCCTAAGGGCCAGAATCATTGCCATCATTAGTAACACTTTAATTTGTTCAGGGACCAGAAATCAATCTGTAAAAGGAAGATGTATACTGCTGGTTTTCAAAAGGCTGCAAGTCATACATGTAATGAGATTGACATTGCACAGCTGGACATCACACAGATTCATTTACAGAGTTACACAAAATAACCAAGATGGAAGAATTGGGCAGATAGAATTGGTTATTTCTATGCTCACCCATACAAAGCAGTTGAAAATAATAAATTCATTTTCTGTGCTTTCTACTCCTCAAAAACTGATGAAAATTATTGTGAGAAGGGCAGTTTTTCATTATGCTCTTAGGAATACTTTACTGCCAACCTCAATAATAATCGTTGAATATAAAAAGGAAAACAGCACTTAAAATTTAATGAAATAAGAGCCAATAATATACATTCTCTCTTTAGCTCATTTTAAACAACTCTATATTTAATCAATTCTTCTAGTAATGTGGAAAAGTTAAATCTGAAGTCCTAAATTTGGTAATTTATGGCCTTTGCAAAATATTTTTGAATGGTTCTATAAGCATTTTTCATTGGTAATGAAAGTTATTTAATTATTATAGATATACTTAAATTCAGTAAGCAGGCTTTCTACAAAGTCAGAAAATTGCATTTTAATTTGCAGTTTCTTTTAGATCTACTACTAATGAAAATTTTACAGAATTCTCTGATTAAAGGTTAAAACTCTAATTAGTAGCTTCTCATCAGTGATAATTCAGATATATAGAAAATGACATCAGCTTTTTATATTCTTCTGTTAACTTAGTTTGTACCTCATTCCCTTCTAAAATCTTCTTTAAAGATTTATTTTTATTGTTTTTGACAGAGAGAGATAGAGATATACAGAGACAGAGACAGAGACAGAGAGAAGGGGGAGGACCCAGAACAGTCTCCATAGGTGCACATCATTGGTTTTTCCACATGGTTTCATTCCACAGGTGGGTGCAGGGCTGCACAGGGCAGGAACTGGGCCGGGGTCTCACCCCGGTGAGAACTGAACTGGGGGCACTCCCCAGTTCATCTTATGAGTCAGCACGGGACGGTGCCGGGATTTGATCCTCAGTCCCTGGGGCTGCAAAGTGAGCACTTAACCCACTGAGCCATCCCGGTTTCCCCCCTTCTCAAACTTCTGATAACAATGAAGACAGTTTATAACTTTCAGTGCTTCCCATTTTAATTCAATAGAGACATTCTTGTATAAAGGAACACATTGTATGGATTTCATCACAATTTTCTTCTTTCCAAATGTGACTCTGTGATATATACTTTAATAAGTTAAATTTTATAGACCACATTGTAAATACAGATGAAATGTTATACTTTATATCTGCAAAAGATTTGTACATTTACAAATATTTCTCTTTACAGAATGTGTTATATTTAAAAATTCTTGATCTTACAATTTAATATTTCTAGATCCAGGGAGAATTAATCATTTCATTTGTCTATGCCATTATACATGCTATATGATTACAAAATTCAGAGCATATAACAGAAGATTCTGGTTGTGAAAATGCTCATGGAACATGTAAATCTGTTAATTCAAGTGAATGTTCTCTATGTACAAACATAGTTGTGCCCAGGAAAATGAAAGTACATATTAAAGGACATTAGTCACCTGATATGTTAAAAACATGTAAGTGCATTTACCAATAGTAGAAATTTTGTGTGTTCATGAGTAAAATCAAATTGATATTGTTTTAAAATAACACTACACCTAAAACTACATACACATTGACAAGGTCATGACAGTAAAGTGACGACACATTCCATAGGCACAATTTAAGAAAGTTTAATTGAGGGACAATTTCAATGGATTTGGTCAACTTTAGGAATCGGTGAAGGATAGTGGCTATTGTTGCCACTTGTAAACCTGGAGAAAAATACAGCAGGAGTTGTAATTGTGGGAGAAAGTTGACTAGTAGGAGCTGCACCTTTGGTAAAGAAATTCGCCCTCCCTCATCTCCTGCCTTCTGATCTCCCATAGTTACTGTCTTTGGCCCAAGTCAGCTAGAAACCACAGAAACCAAAAGCCCTCAATGCAGTTCATAGAGGTCAGTATCCTGGATTACCAAGAAGAGTAGAGAATGAAAAAAAAAAAAGAACAAAAACTGGAACTGAAAGGAGAAATGGCAAACAGTTTGTATTCTCAGCATAGAACATGTTTGTGGGGAAGGTTGAACATAGTGAAGATGTCAGTTTTCCTCAGTTCCTCTATGGATTAAGCATCAGCCAATCAAGGTCTCCTGCAAAATGTTTGTAGAAAACTTTTACAAATGAATTCTAAAATTCAGAAGAAAAGGCAAACTGAAATAGCCCCAACAACTCTAAAAAAGAAGGAAGTTGAGGAATCCACACTATCTGACTTCAGGACTGACTGTCAAACCATATAAATCAAGATTGTATTAGTGAAAAGATGATGGAACAAAATAGAGAACATAGAAATAGACCCATATATGTAACTTCATCTAGTAAGATGCTGCAGAGTCCTCTGGGTGTTAAAAAGTAATATGCAACAGCACACAACTAATCAAAAATAACAAATATTTTGTAAGTTTGTATTTTTTAAATAAATATTTTATTGAAATTATAGCTTTTAATGGGATGAGTCAAGCTTTTGTTTTTACAATTGTCACACATTTAAATGTACACAAGTTATTTATTCTGAGAATGACATATGATTCCAATATTGATTCTACTCCTCCCCTTTTTGTTTTTAACAAGTGAAATACTAAGAAGTTGTGTCTCCATAGATAAATAAGAGGGAATAGAAGTAACTTTTACAACAATATAACTAGTTTCACCAAAGTGTTCCTAAATTACATCCAAAATTTACTCTAATTTATTATAAAAAATGCTTAATTATTTATAAGTGGATAACTAGATTAAGTTTGTCCCTAATTTCATTAAAATAATGACTTGAGATTAATTTAAATTGAAAAGTACTTTGTTTCTAGGCATTTGATTCATTCAATTCTTCCTTGTAAATATACTATTGACATGAATTATCACATTGACCAGGATTTTGCACTGCAGGACAAAAACAAAAAAAATATTATCTCAGTAAAATATGACATTCCTTTGAAAATCAGAAGATAAGTTGTTAGTGAAGTATACCTGAGAAACAGATCACCCACTAGGCCGTAGATATTTTCTGATGCTGATTAACCTTAGCAAATGGGACACTTGAACCATAAAGATGTCACCTTGTGTATCCTTTGAACTTTGTATCCTCTGAAGGAGACAGATGCCCCAGTTTGTAGATCATCATTCTATGTAGTGTAGGAGTAGTGATGCTCTACAATTCAGTGTGTTAAACTATGATTTCCTCTGCTTATAAAATATTCTAAGGAACCCATTCATTAGTCATACATCTGCTGATGCTCCTGAATATCATTAGTGATTTAGGACACTAAAATATACAATGAAAACAAATTATGAAGTCAAGATTATCACAAAACTATACCTTGAACAACATATCATACTAGTACAGAAAAAAATTTATTTCAATTTGCCAGAATCAATGAATTTTAAATGCAGTGTTTCTTTTAGCATTGTGATTTTTATTTGAAAATATTAGAGAATAATGACCATGAAAAAGTTAAATTGTTCTCTTCCCTTCCTTCCTTAACTCTTTTTACAAATGGGGATAAACAAATATGTGTGAATATGTGTTTCTGTGTAGATACACATATGTGTACACATATGCATACTTGTATATTTATATACCTACAGAGACACTCAGAAGTATACAAACTCACACACACCAACATATGCATAAAGTCAAGTTAAATTAAGCATAAGAGCTTAATATAGGTAAAAATGAGGAAGAAAACCAAATGAACATTATAAACTGAGGAGATTTTTCTGCCATATTTGTGCCCCTTTTCTTCACTCACTGCTATATATGGGAGGCTCATGGAAATAAAAGTGCCCAAATTTTTGCATAGATTTTTTGTTGCTGTTCTTGTTTTGTGGTCTTCCTTCCCCTTTATTTTTGTAAACACTGTGTATCTGAAATGTACATTTTGGAGTACGTACTAATTTTTCTTGGCTGTTTCTTAGTTTCCTTCTTTAGTATCCAGGATGATTCCATCAGTAGCTGGCCTGAGAAATAGATGCAAGTGACAGTAATGGACTAAAGACGCACCCCAGGAAAAACCAGTTAGTGTATGAAGAAAGTAAGATTTAAGACACTAAGCCAAACTACAGTGGGAAGTTAGCTAGAGTTTCACATTTCATGTGATGCTGAAGGGAGATATGAAGTGGAAATTGTAATTGTCCCTCCTTAAGTCAAAGGGATGGGTTTTGTAACCCCACACTAAGCAGTCAGGTTACAGGCTGAGGGCCTATAAACTAGCTAATGTATGCAGTTCTTCATAGAGCTGAGAGAGTTCCAGTGTTAACGGCAATATCTAAATGTCAGAGATGCCAACTCTGAACAGTAAAAATACACAGGACATTGGAGATGAGTTTACCAACAGAGAGTTGGTAAAAAGAGATCTGTAAGTGTAGGTGACAACAGTGTCAGCTACAGGGCATGATGAAACTAATTTATTTTTTTGTATTTACCAAATGATCATATTAAGGCGAGTGGGGGGAGAATACTCATTGGAATAGTTACAAATAAATTAGTCTAGATATGCAAATGTTCTGGTTAGTTATTAAATTTTTAAGGACTTAAAATGTACAAGTAAATTGATACTATAAAATATTAGAAACTGCTAGAAAGTTATTATAGTTACAATTTATTATAGTGTTGATGTTGAGAAAAGTGCGAGGGAATAGTTTTCTCATATTTAGAATAGTGAAAAATTAGATGAACCTTAAATATAAAATATTTGAGTTGCTTTGACAGAACTTATGTTAATATATCAAAGAAATATCACTCTTGAAATAGTGTGGTTTTCCAATTTATAAAGTAGGATATAGTAACAGAATGTAAAATATCAAGATAATAAGGAACTAAAAAAAATTAAAAAACAGTCTTAAGCAATGATCTCATCTCAGGGTTATGGCGATAGCATAGTGGTTAAAGTATAGACAGTGGGACTGTACCTTATAGTTTCACCCTCTGCACTGCCACTTACTACTTAATTGCATGACCCTAAACAAGGTAAATAACTTCTTTATGCTTCAGTCCTGATATCTTTAATATTCTGATAGCCTATAATTCTTAAATAAAGCTGTAGTAAATAATTTAATAGCTGTATAGTGATTAGTACAGTATCTGCCATTTAGGAGTTTTATTTTTATTATTATTAATGCAAGATTTTAGGCAGCAAACTAAAATTCAGAACTTTTGTTCTAATATCAAGAGACAGCAAAATTTTTCTGTAAAAGGGCAAATAGTAAATAAATGTTGGCTTTGTTGGCTGTACAAAGGCTTTCTCACAATTATTCAGCTTTGACCTTGTAGGCCCCAAACAGCTAGAGGTAATATGCAAAGAAATGGGTGTGGCAGTGTTTCAATAAAATGTTCTATATAAAAACAGGCAGCAGGCCAGATGTGACCTATGAGCTGTTGAATCTTGTCATAACGTAACAACTTGAAATTCCTTTTTCTACCAGAGAAATAGTAGTGATTTTGTCTTTTTTTTTTTAATAAATTAAATAAATGTTTTATGAAGAAGCCAAAAACAATCTAGTTGATGAATGTCAGTTCTACCAATTTGCTAATCACAGTCAAGGCAGATCAATTTGCGATTTGACTCAGCGGGGGAAAATGAATTACAACCCTCAAAGAGAACATACTGGCCCTGATTCAGGAGCAGCAAAGAAATGAAATATCAGGGACACCAAACACTGAATATTTTTATTAATCTGGCACATAGCCCATGGGCACTATGCCAAAAGCAGCCAACAATAAAACAACCTCTTCCCAATTATAATATTGAGTTGACCTTCTACTCGTTGGCTTAATTGAAAGTCCAATGCAATAAGGAACATTCTTTTCTTGGACGTTGTTATTGCAACAGATAAATGATAAAATTCCAAATTGCTTTTTTTAAATATCAGAGAAAGAAATTTAAATAGCCTAAAGATGTCATAAAAAATAAGAAAATCAGAGCTACATTGGACGTTGTATCTAATAATTTGCGACAGGCAGAAAAACAAACGGAAATAAGGCCTTTTAAAGATTTTTTTCTATAATTAAAAGTCTATCAAATAAAAATGTATACTTCCAACTGTCAGCCTAAATTGGAGGGTAAATTGAGGCAAGCTGAAATGACCAGAAATTGTGTTTACTCAACGATAGCAGAGGAATTGCAATTCAAGGAATATATGCTGTAACCACCATAAAGCCCATTCACCATATCTTGTGTTCAACATGATATCTAAGCTAAAGAATGTTCGTAACTTAGACAAACAAAGGTAGAAAGTAGAATGGAGGGATATCAATACTCAAGGACAGTTTGATGTTGACTACTTTACACAGCCTTCCCAGGTATAAAGAAAATCTTTCCATTAAACAAACGCATCATAACCGTAGTAGGTCTTTGGGGATCAGACAACTTGCATTATTAGAATGCATTTGAGTGTTTTATTTTTGTAGTCTGGGTGTTAATTCTTCATTACATGTTTAGTAGAATTATTCAGAGATAAAATATGTTCCTATGTATTTCTTTACTGTGATATATTTAATGGAAAAATTAATTTAATGGTTATAAACTATCTTTTTATCATGGTCAAATTTTGGTAGTTTATATTCTTTGAGAAACTGGTCCATTTCTTCAAAGTTTTCAAATTTAAGAGAATAAAGTTTCTTATAGTGTTTTCTTAGTATTTTTTTAAAGGCTATAGAATGTGTCTTCTATTTTTTTTTTTTATATATATATTTTTTTATTTTTTTTATTTTTGACAGAGAGAGAGAGAGAGAGAGAGAGTGAGAGAGAGTGAGAGAGAGAGAACTGAACTGGGGGAGCTCCCAGTTCAGCATATGGTTCCGCACGGGCCGGGGCTGGGATTCGATCCCCAGTCCCCGGTGCTGCAAAGTGAGCGCTTAACCCACTGAGCCATCCCGGCTTCCCCAGTTTTTTTGGTTGTTTTTTTTTTTAAATCTTGGTAGAAGTGATGCAGGAAAAATTGTGAATGATGGCGTTCTATATTCATGGTCTCATGAACTCAAAGAATGAGAACGCAAACTCCACAGGAAAGGTGAAACAGCAAAGTTCGTTAAGAAAGGGAAGGAGTAAAAGCTTTCGAAATGAAATGCCCACGGAAAAAAGAAAGGTCTCCGGCGAGAGGGGGTACCCAAAAGTGGAATGCCCGTGCAATCATTGCAAGCCATTACTTTTATACTCTTTATTTTACCGAAGTCCCTGCTGTTATCTTTCAGCTCACATGCCTGGATAATCCACTTAGGTGAGTTTTGAAACAAACCATCAAAGTTCTAGGATTTATTGTTAACACTTATCTCCAGATGGCATGCCTGGTTGGTGGGATGCTGGGCTTTGCCAGCCTTGGTGTCCTTTGTTATTATTATTTTTTAAATATCCTGTACCTTCCTCCCAAAATTATATTTACATTCCTTAGAGATGGGCTGTAGAAGCCCAAGGCTTACATTTGCATTTCTTAGGTATGGGCATCTTCTCCTTGTTACCTGACTATCCTATTTTTGTGCTATATTCTAAGGCATGGATGGCATTACTACAGAGATTGCTGCCCCACCCCCACCCCCAGCTGCCTAGGTTCCACTAATTATCCTGTATCAGAAGTTTATTAATTTTATTTATTTTTCAGAAAAACAAATTTTTATTGATTTTTTTCTATTCTTCATATCTTGAACCACTTTTTTCATTTTCAGCAGTGCAAAGCCAAATAAAATTATGTCTGTGGACTATAATCATTTTCTTTGATATTAGTTCTATACAACTTATACATATGTAAGTTTGCATAAGGAAAATGAAAGGTAGAAACACTGATGGTGGAGGTAATTTCAAACTCTTTCAGAAAGGTTTCCTAAAGTTGCCTTTGGAAGCTCTATCTTCTACTTGCTCATCCTTTCTCTTTTTGCTCAGTACTTGTGGTAGAGTTACTCTCCTTTGTTTAAACTATATTGACCACAACTAGATGCAATGTTATCTTCAGTATTGCCATTCCTGGTAGTAGTAGCATAAACTCTGCCTGTAGATTAGGAAGAGTTCAGTGGTCATGTCGAACATCTTGATGAAAATGCAGAAAGAAGCTACTCCCACCATCAAGAGCAGAAAAAGATTTAGCCAAAGTAGTTATGTTATCTTCAAGTCCTTGCTGGAGAAAATGTCCAGGTACAATCTTATGTGATTATAATTTGAAGAGTAACATTTTGTATAGCTTCTCTGTTACAATATTAAAATTTTAGTAGAATATGAAATCTCACTTGAACCTACATGACTACCTGTTTCTATTTATACTTTAATAATAGAGAAGTAGATGTGTGTGTTAGAAATGGGGGTTAGAGGAAACCCTCCACAAGTCATGCTGCCATCTTCCCACGTATTCTCTTAGGCAATAGTCATTGCAGCAGAGGGGTGATCCAGGATCTAAGATACTTTGTTCTTCCCATTCTCCTTATTTTTAAGTAAGATCTTATTTTGAATGGTACTATAGTTTCAAAGAGACAAATGTAGTTGGCAACTTAGGCAGTGGAATAATCTAAGACACAATTTTAGGACATAACTTCCATAAATGTTGTAAAATTTAGTTAACTAGTTCTTGAGGCATGCATGCAATTTATAATATGGTAGTTAAAATAGTTTGCATAACATTAATTATTTTCTCTAACTTCTGATAAAATCTAATAGATGAAGCAAGATCATTTTTATGACAAGTGGGAAAAGGAAACATGCTTCATTAACATTTCATTAACATGATTGTTCTCACATTTTCATTACTTTTCAATGCAAAGTATAATAAACAGCAAATACTATCCCTGTGTATAATGATGGTTGTGTCATCAAGCATGCATAAACAATATGTTTTTATTTCCTCTAAGTTAAAAAAGGGTATGGTTAATGTTTTTAGACATACCATTCACAATATTTAAGATTCTATAGTCTTAGAGGGTCCAAGACTCTCACAGTTTTTAAAGAAATGAAATACCACCCCGTTGAAAGGAAAAAAAACCAAGAAAAAAACAACTTCAACATTGTCAGGCATGTATTTGAAAAACAATACCTTCACCCTTTTTTTAATACTTCCATTTTGGAGTGGGGCATTTGACAAATATATCCATCTATTCACTCTATCATTGATTTTGGAGATGGTTTCTGACTCTGTGAAGGGTCTTCTCTTGATTTTGACAGATTTTGATGAAAATGAGAAATTTGAGAAGAATAACGTGAGCTGACACAGATAGATGATCAAGGTTAACTGAGGCACTGATGGTCAGTACCCCAGTCTTCTTCTCAGACTATTGATTTACTTATCCAAATGCACTGGTGAAAGGGAAGACTATCACAAGTGATTGAGGAAATAAACATAAAGAATTAAAAGGGAAATGAATAGTTTTAATTTGAATACCATACTTCCAAAATATGCAGTAATACTTAAAAAGGTGGAGAAGAAGGAAATTTTTTAAATGTACACACATCTCACTCATCTACAACAATGCACGCTAAGTCAGGGGATCAGGGAAAAGAGAATATTTAAAAAATTGGAGAGATTTTAAAACTGGGTTATATTTTATAATTTACGTGTTTTCTGTTTATCTTCACTCTAAAAAGTAATGGAGTTATGCAAAGAGGAAGACATAATAAGCACTGATTTGGAATGTCTGTTGCTTCTACATCCTCTTTAAAGGAAAGTGTTTGGAGAAGCAATAATTATAAAAGGACTCAGATTAGATAAGAAAATGACTAAATTTTTTAGCTAGGTATTGATTTTAAACAATACTTTTCTTTTATGTATCTCAGAATGATTGCCACTATTGTATAGAAGAAACTAATATTTTACTTCAGTTTCTTATTCTAAGTTACATATAATTTAAGCTTTCTCTTTGGAAAATTGAGGAAATAAATTGGAAAATACTTCAATATAGCTTATCATTTCAGATTTTAATTTATGGTATGTTTCAAATACAAGTATAAGCATGCAAAATATTCCTTAAAGAAACTATTTAAATTGTCATCTAAATTAATAAAATTTCAAAACTAATTTATAAATTTCAAAGTGTGGTTCTTAGATTTTTGTGGAACTTTGGATTTCCAGAACCATTGATTCTAAAATGCAGAAATTCTAGAGCACCCCTCACCCTGTTCGACAAAATAATACCAATCTGAAAATGCACAATGTTTGAGAGCCACATAACTAATAGCAATCAAATATAGGAGTAAAATATACGAAATAATGAAAAAGTAAAAAACCACGTTCTGTTTAAAGAACAGTTTGAGAAACTTTATATTCCTTTTTTTAAAAAAAAGGACATTCTGTGGCCAATAACAAATTTTTAGTGTGAGAGATTGAGATTCTAGAAAGTAATTTCAGAAAATTATGACTATAGGTAACAATAAATGGGTTTTGTTAAGTTATTTTGTGTGTGAAACAAAATTAATACAACAAACATCTTGTTTACTGTGAAAACAAAGTAATTTGGAAGAAGAGATGATAGATGTGCAGATGTATGTATAGAGTATATGTGTAGGTATAGATAGATTTGAGAGGGAAAGAGAGAAGAAAGATTCAGAATTTGTGCCAATGAACCAGGGTACTTAAAGTTTGCATGTTGGTCTATGATTTTGAGCCATTCTACAGTTTTTTACAATACTGAAAACATATATTTTGAAGTCATATGATGTATTAGTCAGGATTCTCTAAAGAAACAGGCCAGTATGACTGATGATATGATATGATGAGATATGACAGTGATATGATGTTACATGATATGATATGATGTGATGTGATATGATATGATGTGATATGATATGATATGATATGATATGATATATAGAGAGATTGATTTATTATTGAATTGTCTCTTAAGATTATGGGGCAGAAGTCCCACAATTTGCTGTCTACAAGCTGGAGAACCAAGAAAATGGACGTTATAATTCAGTCTCTGTGTCTGAAGGTTTGAAAATCTAGAAAGCCTGTGATATAATTTCCAATTTAAGGCTGAAGGCCTAAGAAACTGGGACAGATAGTGTGAGTCTTGAAGTTCAAATCCCCCAAAACCAAGAGCTCTGATGTCCAAGGTGAGGAAAAAATAAACATTCCAGCTCAAGAAAAGAGGGGGAATTTGCACTTTTCTTCACCTTCTTCTATTCTTGCTCTCAGTGGATTAGCGGATGCACACCCACATTGGTGAGGGTGCGTTTTTACTCAGTCTATAGAATCAAATACCAATCTCTTCCAGAAACACCCTCAGAGACACACAAGAAATAATGTTTACCAGCTATCTGGGCATCCTTTAGCCTGATCAAGCTCACACATAAAATTAACTATTACATATAATCAGTTAACATGTCATTGAGCTCAAATGTCACATAAACACAAGAATGCCCTTTCACAATCTTTGAACATTCTTTAGAATCATTTTCCATCTACATGAAGTACTTTTCTGACAGGACATGACTATCTAAAGAGCACTTAAATTTTTTTGGGTGATCACAAATTAAAAACAAAAACAAACCAAAGAAAACCAAAAACCACCTTGTGAAGTGTCATGAGCAGTGAATTGTAGGACTCAATGATTTGATAAGTTTGAAAATGCCATTTTAGTTTCTAGGTGTTTTTGTTTGTTTGTTTTTGTTTGTTTTTTTGGCTTAAATCAAGTTATTTTGGGGTCTAATTTTTCACCCCATGTTTACTTGTTTCTTACTTCATTTTTTTGATCTAAACCTCAGTCTTAAAATTGCATGAGAATTTCTTCTACATGATATACCTGCTCATAATTGATGATAAGATACCTAGTGCTCTCTTTCTTTTTCAGCTTTATTTTGTTATGTCGTCTGTGTGTGTGTATTCTTTAAATGTAAAAAAATAAATTCAATGTTGCATATATAACTATATGCAACATATAGATATATGAAAAAGTGAGTATCAGTTGCCATAGATCAAAGGATTGAAAATTTTCCACACTCACAAAGCTATCTTGATATTTTAAAATAATAATTCTCAGGTTTTCCTTATACTTTTACCATCCTTATATTTAATTTTACTGTTTTATTTGTAAATATTATTTTTAGTCCATATTTTCCTTCTATTTCTGTGTTATAAAGTTTTTTACAAATTTTTTTGGTGTGTATGTGGTTGTGACATATATTTGTGAATATTATTTTATTCTGATAGGAATTAGTAATTTTACCCTATTCCAGGATAATGCAAAAAACGAGAAACACATTAGTTTTTTTCTTTTTACCTGTGCATTACTATATAATTTAACTATCCCTATACTTAAAATCCTATAAGAATTTTTTTCTTATTATTTTAGACAAGCAATATTTATTTAGACTTAATCATTTATTTCCCGTGCTTCTTACTCTTCTGACCTTCAACACATCCCCAAATTTCTATCTAGGATTTTTATAATGGAAAAATACTTTAGTATTTTCTTTGTTACAGATATGTTGATGACTAATCTCTCCTTGTTATTCCGAAAATGTCTTTATCTCACCTTCAATTTTGAAGGATAGTTTTCTGAATTGGTGGTATTTCTTTATAGCACTTTCATGTTATCTACCTGTAATAGTATCAATATTAGCTGCTTTTAAGATATTTTTCTTTATATTTGGTATTTAGGATTTTAGTCTGATGTATGTTTCTTGTATTGATTCAAACTGGTGTTTGTAATATTTCTTCAATTTAAAGTTAGATTTATTTCACCAGTTTTGAAAGTTCTCAGCCATTATGTCTTCTTCTGTCTTCTTGTCTCTCCTTTGAGAACTCTAAAAACTGTGTGCTGATAATTTCACTGTGTAACCCCTGTTACTTTTTTCACCTTCTACATATTTCTTTCATTTTTGTCTTTGTGCTTCATTTTGCATGAGTTCTTGACATAATTTCCAGGTCAGAATTTTTTTCTCCAGCTGTTAACTCATGACTTGGTCTCTTAATTTTAGTTCTAATATATTTCAGTGTACTAATTTTTCTATCTTCTCTGAAATCTTACTCTTGTCTTTTTCTCCTTGAACATATAATTTTTTTATTAGCAGTCTATTAATGAAAATACTTTATCTCTCAACAATTTTATTAATCCAAATAAAGTTTGCATAATCATTTTATAGTCACATTAATTCTATGTACTTCTCAATTATCAGTGATCTGACCCTTTGGGGTTTGTTGTTGTTGAAAGATATTTTATTGTTTTGAAAGAAGATGAAAGAGAGAGAGAGAAGAGGTGAGGGCCTAGAGCAGTCTCCATTATTGTACATCATTAGTTGTAACATGGTTTTATTCTACACAGGTGAATGTGGGGTCACGTGGTGTGGGAATCAAATCAGGGTACTAACGCATGGGAGGTTAGAACATTCACTGCCTGGATAGGTGGTTGTCAGTTGTACAGCAGTTCAGTATGCGGATTTGCACAGGCAAGGGTTGGGAACTGAACCTTGGACCTCCCAATTGCAAGGCAAATGTTTAACCTGTTGAGCTATCCCAGCATGCCCTGGGGTTTGTTGTTATTTATGGTGATAATTCACATGGAATTATAAAGCACATGTGTTCTTTAAAACATATATAGTCCATTAGCACCCTACTTAAGTCTGTTTTTATTAGTTTTAATTTGTACTTCTTCCCTATTGATAATACTTTTTCAATCTGAAATTACGTGAGCTTAGTATCTAGCCTTCCCACTCCAGAATGTAAACATTCTGTGACCCCGGTACCTACAAAATTGCCTTAGATTAAGGTGACCAGATGTCCCGTTTT
>PVKE010031105.1:0-19238 GCA_004027555.1 Craseonycteris thonglongyai
GGTGAGGACGAGGCAGAGAAGGATTCTGTGTATATATTTACATCTTATCACAAGATGTAATAAGAAATCAATATCCTTAACTTGATAAATGTCTATGAAAAACTAAGATAAATATAAAAAGTAAAAATAATACCAACAAATCATTATAAAATCAAGATGTCTGTTAAGATAGACAGTAATCAAAGTTATAATACAAGTTTGATCTAGGCAATACAATGATATTTAAAAGTGAAAAAGATAATAAATAATATAACAATGAACTGTCATTTTTTCAAGTCATTAATGCCTACCTAGAAACTAAAAAATCAACTACAACATAAAAATAAGGACTAATAATGGAGTTCAGAAAATTGTGATTCAAGATTAATAATATTATCTCCCTGTAGATAGACAGATAGATACATAGATAGATATAGATACTCATCTACATGTGTGTGGTGTGTGTATGTGTATGTATTCTCTTGTGGCCATGTCTGTTTTTAATAGCTGACATGGAAAAACCTGAAAGATCTATCAAAGTAAAAGAGCTAATTCACAGCCTTAAATGTGGCATAATTTGTGTAAACTATAAGTATATGAGACTATATGTCTATGCAAAGATATACAAAGGAAAGCAGTTCCATTAAATTGTGTAATTATATCTTTGAACTCTCTATATTTTAAAATTTAAATGAAAAGTAATTGCAATTACAAAGTAATTCAAACCACTAGTCAGCCAAATTTTCACACACATACACAAATGCACCAAATAATCTTTCTCGTGTTCGGAACTTCTTTTTGAGTGGCAGAGACATTTAGCAAATTTCAACTTTCATAAAATGTTCTGATAATATTTTTCTAGGCAATACGCCCTTTATGGAGATCACCAGTTGTGAGATACAACACACAGATATGGTATAATGGAAAAAGAAGTCAGCCTGTCCATCCTGCAGCACCAAACCTGTTGTTTCATTAAGTAATTGGAAATTGGGCCTCCAGTTATATCTGGGATGATTTAGAATTGAATAGTCTTTCCAAACCAAGGACTGTTAATTATAATTAGATTCCTTTCCATAAATTATGATTTCCTTTGATCAGAATAAGGAAGACAATATTTATAATGCTCTTAGTTACTTAGATAACCAGAATCTTATCAGGAATGTGTCACTTTGACACATTCTAAAATGTAAATTCTTGAACAATGAGGAACAATACTGAGTATGATTTGATTTGATCAGTGAGAAGTGTGTACACAATCTATTTCCTATATTTTGAAGGAAATCTATGAGGTGTTTTCACTGTTTCTTTGAAGTCGTGACAATTATTAATGTTAATGTTTTTCTAAAACAAATAAGGAAGTTAAATGCAGTGACTTTTACCTGTGAGCACTATTTTGATTAAAATATCATTACTTTTCATTCAGGTTATGATGGCTCCAACTTCATGGTGTCATTTAACTTACAATGTGTAAATTGTTACATTTGAGATAATAATCCTGGAATTCCTTAAAGTTATTTTTAAGAGAAGTTATAAGTTTATTAATCAATCAATTATAGATATTGGTGAGAAATGGGCCAAGCTCAAGCTCAAGCACCTATAGGCACTTAAAAAATTTTTTTTAATATTTATTTTAGAGGTGAGAGAGAGAGATGGGGGATGGGGGTGGAGGGAGAAGAGGAGAAGGGCCAGATTAATCTCCATAGCTATACGTGATTAGTTGTGACACTTTCATTTTATACAGGTAGATGTGAAGCTGTGCTGGGCAGAACCAAACTGGGGACTCCCACATGGGAGGAGGGAACCTTCGTCTCCATCCTGGCGGTTACCAGCTATTTCAAGGGCCTATAGGCACTTTAGAATATTGTATTATACAAAGATTATTTTACAAATAAAAATTGTAATAGTTCTTAAGACTTAAAAATGCATGTGAGCAACACTGCCCCCCCCCTAAAAAAAGGAGCAGTCCTTTTCTCATGAACATAATTTAAGCAATTACATAAAGATTTTAAGTCTTTAGGATGTCTGTACAAGACAGCGCAAGACCCAGGGAGTGAGCCACAGTTTTCTCATCACTAGAGTGAGGAGTTTTCCTACTTAATGATTATCATATTTTGGGCTCCACCTTTTAGGGTCTTGAAGATTAAAATAGAAAAAAATAGAAAAAGAATAGTCTTCCTTTTTCATTTGTTAGGTGATGTTGATAGCTATTATATGATAATTTTATACTTTAATCTAAAATTAATATAGGCTACTTTATATGCTTTTAACCCAAGCCATAAATTTCTCTGTCAGTATAACATTTCACTAACATAAAATTTGATAGCAAGATGGCCCAGCTCACATTTCAAAGTGAAAATCAAATTCCATTAAAAAATGTAAACTATTTACTTTGACCCTTTCTCTAATGCTTTTATAATCGCTAGCCAAAAGAAACAAAATGTATTTTAAATTATTGGGGCAGACTTTATGCAGTTAGTGATATTCACAGTTTCTCACCTAGCATTTCATTTGAATAGAGATTTACAGGGTCAATTCTCTCAGCATAGTTACTGTCACTGACCTTAGACTCAAATTGTAATTCGTGGGAATTATATCATCCATCTTCTGCACCGGTCTACTTCCTTGCCATTCTTACCATAACTTCTCTCATTTTAAGCCCAGCTCTTCAATGTGGTAGTTAGGAACACTTCTTGTTATCATAAGTAGAAAGAATTTATTAAAAAATATAGAGAAGTGAGTGTGGACACAGTTCACACAATAAATGCAAAGTTTGAATAACTGTTTAGAAGAATGGAAAGAATTCCAGGGAGTCTCCATAGGGTTGTGTTATACAGCAGGAAACTTGGGAACACTCACACACTCACCCTGTCAGGACTCCACTACCACAATTATCACCTGTGACAAGGCCAGCATTGAGTGAACCAGCAGCAGGGCAGAGAAACTGGCCAGTTAGCTCCATAAGTGAGAAATGTGGTACTTGAGAAAACAGGAAGATAATAAGGACAGAATTAAAAGTTAGACTTTCAGAAAACAAGTAAGTATGCCTAGTACAAAATCCATTATCTCTAGTTCTATTCTCAGCTCTGGTATAAATTTTGCAATTTAGGTCAAGCATTTAACTACCTGGAGTTTTAAGAATAAAAGTGTCATCATCTGCACACTCAATAGTTTGGTGGTTACCTGAGGGAAGGGCAGGAGGGGGGATGGAGAGTGGAGAGGGGAGGTGGGAGTGGGCACCAGCATTATGGACACTCTCAGTAGTTTGGTGGTTACCTGAGGAAAGGGGAGGAGGGGGAGGGAGAGTTGGGGGGAGGTGGGAGTGGGCACCAGATATATGGTGATGGAAGGGGAGCTGATTCTGGGTGGTGAGCACATAATGCGATGCATAGGTGATGTGATGTGGACTTGTACATCCGGAAACTATCTAATTGTTACCAATCAATGTCACCCCAATAAATTTAACAATAAAATTAAAAAAACAAACCAAGAAAAGTGTCGTCATCTGAATGGCCTAATTCACATTCCTTGTTGTTATTTCGAACAATTACAAAATGTGAAAGCACTTTGTAATATGTTTCTACTTCTAATATATTAATTTAAGCAACTATTATTTTGAGTGAAAAACATTTGGCAATAAAAAATATACATTTATATATACTTATAACTTCTTGAATATTTAAAAATTAATCTTGATAGATAAAACACTTGTTGCCTAAAAGGGAAAAAGATGGGTGGAACCTGTCTTAATTAATTGTATTATATGCTTTATTGGTAACACTAGCACAGAGTAAATTGCCAAGAAGTAAGTATAGGGCAGATAAATTTTGGTCAGTTAGGAAAAGCATTACACTGTGCCCCCACAAGTTTATCCTAACTGGGGCTTCAAAGAAAGAAACTGAGCAAACAGAATGAGAATAATGTTTATAAGAGTAAAAAGTACCACTATGTTTTGTGATTGTTTGTTGGTCTTAAATCAAAGCATCTCTAATTTGACAATTTTATTTGTATTACATTGTTATTTGTACTTCTCTCTACTAAGAAATTTACTGAATTGATTTTAGCTCAGAATGTATTCCTGGGAATGATTATAAATCTGTACTTTCCAGATTAACTGGAATTTTAGTGGCCATTTTAGTTTGTTGAAATAGCTTTCACATGACACCTCTGATGTCTTTTAGCACTTTAAAAATGTCTCTAGGGATTTACACAGTGAAGTCTAGAGATGCCCTTCCATGACCTTTCTGGTATTAAGGAACTAGACCAGAGGACTTTCTCTGTTTGCTTGCCAACATGTAATATTCAGAATATCTAGAAGGATCCTGTGTCTCGCGTGTGCCTCTTTGTCTATGAGGGTTTTGTTTACTTCCTGACATCTGAAGAAGCAATCCTTGATAGGACTCCTTGGCTCCTTCCTAAGGAGTATGATTATTATTTAGGTTGCTTAATACCCTTCCATTATCTCAGGAATTAGTGAGTCAATCCCACTCCCAGGATTGTTCAAGTGCTACTCTTTCCTCAATTTGTTCCTGAATTACTTCTCATTCGGTAGTGGGAACATATAAACCAACTAGTTTTCATTGCAGTGATACAAAAGAGGGTCAGGTCACCATACCCATCTTAATTATGAGGAGGGTATATACTAAGTTCTGTCTAAGTAAAATTAGTCCTGAAATTCACTGGTCTAAGGAATTCTAGAGATTGACATCTGAGAAGGTCACTTTTTCTGAACTATTTTAAATTTATACAATGTGTCTCTAAACCAAAACAATATCTGTGGAATTTAAAAAGAATTTATTATAATTCTTTAATGATTTATTTTTATTTTTGATAGAGAGGGAGAGACAGAGAGACAGAGAGAAGGGAAAGGACCCAGAACAGTCTCCATAGTTGTATGTTATCAGTTTCCAATATAGTTTCCCTCCACAGGTGGGTGCAGGGCTGCACAGGGCAGAAACCAGACCAGCGGACTCCTGCATGGGCACCAATAAGAACTGAACTTGGAGCACACCCAAGTTCAGCATATGGGTCCTCATAGGCCAGGCTGGGCCAGGATCCCATCTTCAGACCCCAGGGCTGCAAAACAAGCATTTAACCTTCTGAGCCATCTTGGCATCCCCTATAATAATCTAAACAATGTGATATGATATAATGATTAAAAAATAAATCATTAGTATGAAACAATAAACCCAGAAATAGATGCATATGGTTATTTGATTATCAGCAAAGTACCAAAATATTTCAATGGAAAAATGAAGTTCTATTCAATAAATAATACTGTCCATCCACATAGAAAAAATAGTGTATCTTGACCAATATCTTGCACAATATACAAAAAATAAGTTAAGAATAATCATAGATTTATTTATCATTATAAACATAAAGCTATTAGAAGAAAACACAATAAACCATTTTCATGACTTGGATCTCACAAAGTAATAACTATAAAAGAAAAAAGTATGCATTAGACTCTACCAAAATTAAAATCAATTGCTCCTCAAAAGACATCATTAAGAAAATGAATAGGCAGGGAAACCAGGATGGCTCAGTGGGTTAAGCGCTCGCTTTACAGCCCTAGGGACTGAGGATCGAATCCTGGCCCCGGCCCCGGCCCATGCGGACCCCATATGCTGAACTGGGGAGTGCCCCCAACTATGGAGACTGCTCTGGGCACTCCCCCTTCTCTCTGTCACTCACTGTATTTCTCTCTCTCTCTCTCTCTCTCTCTCTCTCTCTCTCTCTCTCTGTCAAAAACAATAAAAATAATTGTTAAAAAAAATGAATAGGCGAACCACAGATGGGAGGAAATATATGTAATACATCAAAAATTTCCACAATCAATAATAAAAAGAATAACTCCCTACTAAAATGGGTAAATTATATGAACAAACACATCACAAAAGAATGTATACAAATTGCCATTATGCACTTAAAATGTATTTCATTAGGCTTGGGGGTCATGCACTTGTAATCTAAAATGTGGTGCTGGTAAACAACCAGCAGATTATTTGAGATGTCAGTAGTCTTCAGGAATGAGGAGTGGGGACAGTAATGAGGGTGATCTTAGCCTGAAAGAAGCGCTGTTTACCTCAAAGAGAGAAAGAACAACAGTCAAGAAAGAGCTGTGGAAAGCTAGAAGACCTTAATGACATTTCTGATCCTGAGTTACATGGGAGATCAGAGATGAAAGAGGGTCAAGTAATATATATAAAGAACACCGCTGATCATTGAACAATCACTTTAGAGAGTGTTTTAGAGGGGTTTGGTAAATTGCAAAGTAAAAGTTTGTTTCAGAACACAGAGCACCATGGCTATGACATCGCTAATAGTGAATAGTTGACCAGAGGCCTTGGATGATGAGAGACATGAAAAAGTTAGGGTTAGCCCCAAGACCATTTGCATAGTCCCCTGGTGCCATCATCTTACATGAAGTAGGGTTGTGGAATTTATTGCCCAATTATGGCAATAAACTTCTCAAGAATGAATAAGAATCACTTTTACATATTCACTGTTGGGTCACAAAATTATATTCATTTAATGATAAATTAACCTAGTTATTGAACATTAAAAGAAATTAAAGGAAGGAACAATTTTGGAAAATAAATCAATCAGCAGAGCAAGTTGGCAATCACAAAATGTACCTAATTTTAAAGATGAGCTTTAGAAATTGTCATATTTTACTGCATATTTCAAGTACAAATGCAATGTTTGCATACTACTATTAAACATTTTTCTATTTCTCTCTTAGTTGAGCAATATATTCTGGTCTCAATATAAATATGAGTAACATGTGATAACATGTCAAAACATAAAGTCTGTAATATAATTGCAAGAGCTAATAAATAATTACTATAGTAGTTCCACAGAGTTTGACTTAAAATAATGAACCATAAGAAATTACATTTATCTTAATTTTATTTAAATCAAATCAAGGAATGAATCATAATTTATCTCTCAATACTTCATCATTATGTACTATTTCCCAAAGGCACTAAACTTACTAAGATGCCTTTTGCATTATTGATGTTATAATGAGATAGTTTGGTCTCTTTCATTTGAATAATTATGATGTTCTATTTTCTAGTAAGACAAACTGATTATCACTGAATTTCTTTTCTACTAAGTGTAATATTCACTGAGTCTGAAAGTGATTTCTTTATGTAAATGTTTTAATTCAATAATTTTGAAAACCAAATGTAAGATTAAAAGGGTGAACATAATGTCCTACTTCGCTGAGACAATTTTGGTTTATGCCTATTTCCCCAGTGTTCCATGTGGTTAGTGCCTTCTTCCCTCTAAATGTGTCCAAGTTTGGATGATAAATTATCATTTTTGGGAAAATACTAAGATAAGATAAGCTTCTTAAGAGATACTGAGAGACGTTTAGGCCTTTTGAAATAAACAAGTGGGAAGCCTTTGCTAAGGATGCACCAGCTTCCTTCCTCATATGTTTCTGCCTCAAACACGCACATGTGTGCAAACAGTTTCATGGTAACAATCACAAAAAGCTTGGCTCACTGAGGGGAGAGGAGACCAAAAACCTCTTGTGAAAACCATGTGAGGATGAGAAGTCAAGGTTTTATAGATGCCAAGGAAGAGGAACAAAGGTACTCAGCAGAGGCAAATATGGTACATAATAAACACTATGCAACCCATTCTTTCTTTGGCTAAGAGAGGATGGCAATCATTTTAACCTCTTGCAATCAGAGTCTGATTTCTTCCTAAAGAGGTATTTTGTCTACTGTACTATAAAAAAGGATAAAGTTGTCTGCATAATAATAATTTGCTTTCTATGCAAATAATATTTTACCTCAAGATTTTAATCAAAGGCTCACTCCAGAGGTTTCACTTTGGAGAACTATTACTAAAATGTAAAATTTAAGACTATACCATATAAATAATCATTGAAAACAGATTAACCTAACCCAGACATAAAAAAAAAAAAAAAATTATTTATCTACCACGTTTTTTACCTGAGTAGGTTTCATAACCATTCAGAGAAAAAAGCAACTGTTTCTAAAATGTGTTGGAGTAACTCACCTCCATAACCATAATATATTTCAATATACATACAATTACATGAATCTGAATCTGAGAGGCTACGAACCATCTCACTTATTTACCATTGCTTCAAGTAGTAATATATTGTTACATATTATGTTATTTATATTATGTATTATGTATATTACATATTATATATGTATAATGCTATAATATCATGTTATATATGCATCTTATAACACATATGGTTGAAAAATACCTTTATTTTCAAAGTGACTGAAGTATACTTTGTAAAATTCTGATGATTGTGTGTCTCTTCTGAGGTGTCTCTTATCTATGTCAGCCGAAAGATGACAATCTGCATCGTATATTTTTCTGCCTTGTCCCATTATGAAGCTTAATTTTGGAAATTGTTTTTGGTACTTTTTCTTCAAAATGGTCTCTTCACACATTTTTAAATAACATTAACATAGCCAGAGTATCCTGTCAGAAATATCTGAATATTAACCATCTACCACTTATAGATCAGATATATTATTATTCAGACCAAGAAATTCATTTGCAAAATGACTGGTCAAAAAAAATTAATGCACATTATGACTTGTGTTATCATTCTCGTCTTCTCTAAAGTCAATTGTATTTAACTACTTTTTGTACCCTGTATATTATATGTTTTCATTATTTTTAGAAACTCTAAAATACGAATGCAGGACTGAAAATTTTAATGGCACGTGTGCATTTTTTTCATAGTAATGTTCGCATTCAACACCAAGCTGAGCTGTGGTGCTGACATCAGCTCATTTAGTTTTTACCACAATACTAATTCATATTATTTTACCCATACTTACAAATTAAAAAACTGAAGTTTGAAAAGACTGAATAACTCACCCTGTCATATAGCAAGGGAATAGCAAAACTGAATTCAAAATAATACTTTTACATTGATAAGTTCTTTGTGGCTTTTTAAGAGGAAGTAGGAGGGATGATAGTGGGAAACTGGAAACAACTTAAATGCTATGAGAGACTGCTTAAGTAAATTGCTGTAAGATATTGATAGAATGAAGAATTATACAGATGTTGAAACGAAAGACTGACACAAAAAATGACAAGATGATATGATAAGTTGATAAAATCAATTATTCTGGAAAGAGTTTGGGTCAGAGTGAAAATGACAGGAAAAGAGGAACTTACATATGTGTATATATGTATATATATTATAATATATATTATATATATATTATAATATATATATATTATTCTTATAATATGGGTATATTTATATTTATTGTAATGCATATATTATTTTATATTACAATACATATCATATTTATGTTTTATTATTAAAAAGGGAAAAGTTCTGCATATTCAAAACTGCTGTCTCCCAACCTTTCCTCTTTCCATTAAAACACAATGCATCTAAATGCTATTTTTCCTCTTGGTGAGCTATAAACTACATACAAGGAAAGAAAAATCATTCTGATAATTTAGCCTGACAACTGGCTCTAAGTATAACAGAACTCAGGCTGGGCACTGGACTTCCCTGACAACACATTAGCAAATGGAAATTGGTTCTTTTGCACTGCGGGTGACTCATTTCTTCAACTTAGTCATAGTGTCACTTGTGATTGAACTACCCTAATAAAAGGAACATATGTTTTCTTCTCACTTGATGTTAGTGACTCCAAATAATTAAAGGCTGTGAAATTAAAAATCCATCATTAGGATTTCCATGATATTCTTGTCTGTTTCTTGTTAGTTGATGTAGTTATGATAAACAGGACCTTATCTCCACTGAGAAATTTGAACCACATTGGCTATATGCCTCACTTTAGACTCTACACACGGATTACTAAAAACACACTACATTGTATCCTGTTTCCAATTTCAAGTAAATGCTCAGTGCTGTGACATGGTAATTGTGTCAGGAATTCAAATTGCTTTGAAGTTGATCTGGTATTTGGTTCAGAGAAGGTCAATTCAGGCAGAGGCTGAGGAAATCTTTCGAGGCATAGAAGAGACTAACAGATTATATCAGAGAAGGTGTTTTAGTCTAATGTGAACAAAAATAATTATATCTTGTAGGTAATTGCATAGCATCACTGGTAATTTTTCAAAATGACCTTCTAATTATAGAAAGGCAAAGTGATACATAGAGGTATAATTTAAATCAAGGACATTGGTATTCAAAGTGAGATCTTACCAATTGCATTGGCCAGTTGTGATCGGAGTAAGAATTAAGCTTCCTGCTGGTTTCCTACCCATATTACATTCAGTTGTATATAAGCCAACGTACTTAAAGTTACTAGGAAGAAGGCAGGCTTGATGCCCTAAAAATGCTATTTTCACATAAATCCCGGAGGCTACTTAAGGATACATAGAAACTAGAGAGCACCTTTTCTCACTAAACCTTTTGAGGGTAATAGCTCTGAGTAGGTTTTCTTTTCTTTCCACTTGTCCTAGTGCAAAAGTACATCAAGTATATATCACACCACTGTAACTACTAGAAAAAAGAAAAAAAATGAATGCATGACAGAAGAAGGTAATTTTTATATTTTATTATTTTTATGACTACTTTAGTTAGGAATCTCATCTCATTTTTAAGATAAACATGAACATTTTGTTTTTATAGTAATTGCTACCAAATGTGTTCTACTTACTATCCTGTTCCTTTAAGAACTCCATCCAATTCTGAAACTTTACAGACACTTTCTGTAGAAAAGCAGTCTCTTTTCAGTTAAACATTAGTGCTATACATTTTAAGGTACAATCTAATGTAATTAAAGTGTCTTCTATACTCAGAGAAAGCTAGACTGGTGACAGGTACATTGGACAGATATGAAGAGAGGTGAGCTCTACTGTCTTGTTTCTTAGTTCCTTATCGTTTTTTTTTAATGATTTCAATGTATTATTATTATTCATCTTCAGCATGTGGAAGGGTATTTATTCTTTATATTTTAGGATTTTAATGAGAAGATATGGCTCATATACAACATTATACCAGTTTCAGGTGTACACCATAGTTGTTCAACATTTAAAAACCTAAAGAGGTGGCCACGGTAAGTCCAGCAACCATCTGACACCACTCTATTTCCCTATTCTTACCTTCTGGTGTTGGAGAAGAAAGGAAGGAAAAGGAAACAGGTTTGATTTCTACCATAGCTTATAGCAGGTTTTATTTTTTGGTTTTTTGTTGTTTTGGTTACCACTGCCGCTGATTTAGGTTTTTGTCTGTCGGCTTAGTGTAGGCAGATAGATGATAACATTAGCAGGCAAAAACAAAAAAACTGCAATCCTTAACTAGCCATTGTGAACTCTGGTCATATTCATTTATCTAGTGTTTCCCAGCTTTGAACTCACATTTTATTCTAGGATATATAAGCTTCTTCTCCAAAACTATGAAAACCTCTAGCTGGCCTATATCCCTAAATATTATCTATTATCATAGTTTCCAGATATGGGCACTGTAGGAATTCTGGAACATAATTAACAAAACCCATTGCTTAATTTTAAGTTAGCCTTCTTCTGAAAATCAATTTAACTGATCAATTTGTCAATGACATATATTCACTCAAAACTCTAGTTGATAATTTCTTCCTCTCTCCCTTCCTCCCTTGTTCCCTCTTTACCTCCTTCCTTCCTTTCTTCCTTTCTTCCTGCATGCCTGCCTTTCTTCCTTCCTTCCGTCCTTTCTTCTCTTTTTCTCTCTTTCTCAACTTCTGAAATATAAAGAAAACACTCAGTGCTAATTTTGTTATGTGTATTTTAAATACCACATATAACAAAACTTTCAGAATAATTTTATTTTGTAAAACAAAATTCTGTCATAGATCATTGAATATGAATCCTGAGTATAAAAAATTTTGTCATGAAAGCTAATTGAGGGATGCCAGCCAGGATAGCTCAGCAGGTTGAACACTTGCCTTGCAACTGTGAGGTCCAGGGACAAATCTTGGCTTCAGCCCATGCAAACCCATATGCTGAACTGCGGAACAACTCGTCACGTCCAAGGTGGCAGTGAAGGTTCTTGCCTTCCATGCGGGAGGCTCCAGTTCAGTTCCTGCCCTGCATGGCTCCACATCCACCTGTGTGTAACGAAACTATGTCACAACTAATGATTTACAATTATGGAGACTGCTCTGGGCCCTCCCCATTCTCCCTTCTCTCTCTCTCTCACCTGCTCTCAAACAATATTTTTTTAAAAGCTAATCGAATTCAGTGTTTGAGAGTGAAAAACTCATCTTTTATTTGTTCGAAAGATTATATCAGAATTCCCTTTTATTCTGAATGAATACTATGCAAGCATGATATTTTCTACAATAGGTTTTAGAAGATAACAAACAGGAATTTTTGTCTAGCAAGTGTTCTATGAGTGGCCTTTAATAGTCTGCCTATTGAATTAAAGATTTTTGTTTTTCTTAAATAGAGCCTGTTTTAAATTAGCAATTGTAAATATGCAGTCTACTCTCATTCAAAGAATCTATATTTGCAAATTTGCCTACATGCTAAAATTTATTTATGATAGCAAAATCAATCATTGCAGTGTTTTGTATTAATTCAGGTATGTGTCCAGAGCAACCATATGTACATTCTCAGCTGGGGTCAAACAAGGCAAAACTCAATTTTCTTTTTTCAGCTCTCACACAGTAAATGAGTGCAGTCGGTTCAGTGCCATGTTTTCTACATTTTGTTGGTGATTTCTATTTCAAATGCCCTCAAGTATAGTTCTGAAGTGCTGTCTATTGTTCCTACAAATGAAAAGGCTTTGATGTGCCTTACAGAGAAAATATGTATGTGTTAGATAAACTTTTTTCAGGCATGAATAATAGTGCTGGTGGCTATGAGTTACATGTTAATGAATCAACAATACATATTAAATAAGGTGTCTTCACAGACATATAAAACATGAACTGACTGGTTGACAAAAGTTTTGGGACCAGAGGCTTGTAGGAGCCTATTTCTGTATTTCCCCTAGGAGCAATGGTTCAGTGTTCCCTAATTCCATGTTTGCAGAAACTTTATAAAGAGTGCTACAAGCATGAAAATTAACTGTATAACTCAATGAACCAAATCCTGCTGATTAAGTAAATTGTACACTTCTTAATTTTAATATTGTTTATGTCAATAAGGTATTTACAACTTGATTTTCATTTCTTTTGCAAAAGGGTTAAGGAATGCTCAAAGCATTGTCGATAATTTTATTGGTATATATTTGCATGCTTTACTGGAAATGAAAATCAAATTACGTTTCTTTCCTTTAAAAATGTTTCAGTGACCTTCTATGCTTTTAAAAGGTAAAGTACAGATTCCTTTGCATGGCATGAAAAGCCCAATATAGCCTATTTTTTTTTGTTTGTTTTAATTTCCAAGCATTTCTCCTACCCATTCTCTCTTTTACAGCTTCTACACACTCTGATGTGTTTTGTTGTTGTTTCTTTCTTTTTGAAGCTCTCCAAGCAATGCCAAATTTCCCAGCCTCAGACATGTTTTCCCACTGCCTGTAAATGTCCTATTTGCCTATCTATGAATAACTAAAAGTCATCAAAATTCCAATTCCAATGTCTTTTTCTCTGGGCCAACTTCCCTGAGTCACCAGAACACAAGTCATCACTTCTTTTGTGCCCTTTGCATTTTGTAGTTTCCTCTTTCATTCCTGCCTCACTCATTGCATTAGGACCTGGTACACTATGGTGGACTCACATGTTAGACACATGTAACTCTAGGTGATGCCTTTAAAACACCATGTAAGTGTGAAATTTAAATATATTTTCAAATTGAAACCTCACAAAATATCAGCAGCGAAAATAAATCTATGTAATTATATCAAGATTACAGAGACATAACATTCAATAGAATGGAGTAAACTCTTAAGGGATTATTAATCAGGTACTGATCATTCAGTTGATCCCTTTCCAAGAGCTCTATGGTATACCTAGAGCTGCCTTGGGTTTGGCAAAAGGGTCATTACCACCAAAAATCTCCTAACACAGATAGCAATTGGAAATTAAATTTGAAATTAACCTCATGAAACAAAGATATTAGGACAGAATCAAATAATCGCAGAAAAAAGACTATGTGTTGGAATAGAATTAGCAGAAGTGGTAGGAGTAGCAATGTTGTGACAGCTAGAGGATAGATAAAGATGTTAGTCTTGATGGTCAGGATAATTCTATGGCATTTGATATGCATATAAAAGTATACTGAGGAATGGGTACTTACAAAATGATTATATTTATGAGAATAATTTGATGATAGAAATGCTTGCAGGAGAAACCAGATGGCTCAGCAGGTTAAGGGCTCACTTTGCAGCCCTAGGAACCAAGGATCGAATCCTGCCCCCATCCTGAGTAGACCCATATGCTGAACTGGCATGTGCCTTCCATGAGGGAAGCCCCCAGTTCAGTTCTTGCCCCCCTCCTCCAGTCTGGCTTGAGGGAGTATGCCTCCCACATGAGAGGCCCCAGCCCAGTTCCTCCTTGTGCAACCCCTGCCCACCTGTATGGAGTGAAATCACATCAAAAACTGATACTGTACAACTATGGAGACTGCCCTAGGCCCTCTCTCTTCTCTCTGTCTGTCTCTCTCTGTCTCTGTTTCTCTCTGTCTGTCAAAAACAATACAATAAATCTTAAAAAAAAAAAAAAGACTTTGCAAAAAATATAATTTCAGCCATTTGTAAGTAATAAAGCTAAAACAATAAAAAGAAAGCTGAAAGAGATAATAGATATATGGTCCAATCTATTCTCAGGAAATATAAGAAACATGAATTCAAGGGAAATAATATAATTTGCCGAAGGTCACATAGCCACTGGAAAAGCTAGGCTAAAAGCCAGGTCTTTGAGGTACAATGCTTTGCCAGTAAAATTTTACCCATGTTTATTTTCATCATGATTTGTGAGTCTTCCGTGTTTTATTCTCCTACTTTAAAAGAATCCATTATTATGTGTCACTGTTTTTAGAATAAAGAAGTTTTAAGAGGTTTGTAGATGCTATATGTAAATATTACCAATAAAGATAATTAAATTAGTTTTAATACTTAAATAAGAAGTACAGACTACGTAGAATAATACATACCTCTACTGAAATTGGACCTCAATTATTGCTATAATTTGAATACTTTAATAATATATCACCCTACATACTGCCTGTATATACTAAGTTATTTTATAAACTATTTTGTTTTTCAAAGATCTCTCTTTATTTCATGTACATTTTGTGTTTCTAAGAGAAACATTTGGTCAGTTTATAACAATGGCATTAGGTCAAATTGATAATAAAGAACTCCATGTAAAACTTAATTCATGATCTTTATTTAGTCCAAAATTTTCAGGCAAGTTATAAAAATTCAAAATTTGTGAGGCTGTATAATTTATATGTCTTATTTTTTTAAACCCAGTCTGGATTTGGTGCCAACATTTTTCCATCTCTATATATTATCTTATACTCTAGACCCATTAAAAGGATTTTGACAGAACTTTTTTTTTTTTTTAAAGCCAGAAACAGTCATCAGTGGAAAGTAAAATTCCCTGACAGTGAAGTCATTAATAATCTCTTTGCGGGGAAGCCGGGATGGCTCAGTGGGTTAAGCGCTCACTTTGCAGCGCCGGGGACCGAGGATTGAATCCTGTCTCCAGCCCGTGCGGAACCATATGCTGAACTGGGAGCTTCCCCAGTTCAGTTCTCTCTCTGTCTCTGTATCTCTCTCTGTGTCAAAATAAATAAATAAAAGATTCACTGACTTAAAAAAAAAAAATAATAATAATCTCTTTGCTTTCCAGTATTCACAGGTCCACTCCAACAGCTCTGTTGTAGCAGGCTGACATTACATAGCTGACCGATTTAGTTGCCTTGTGATAAAATATTTGTTTATAAAATTTCAGTAATTGGTTTTGTTTTCTTAAACTCTTTCTTAGTTTGTTCTTACCATAAAGTTTGAAACATTTTACATAAGAATAAGTCTGAGGGCAAGCCACGATGGCTCATTGGATTAAGTGCTCACTTTGCAGCTCTGGGGACTGAGGATCAAATCTCTGCCCAGGCCTATGTGGACCCAGGTGCTGAAATGGGGTGTGCTTCCCATGTGGGGGGCCCTATTTCAGTTCTTGCCCCCCAGTTTAGCTTCTGACTGAAGGAGGCATTCATCTCATGCAGGAGGCCCCCAGTCCAGTTCCTGCCCTGTGCAGCCCCCACCCACTTGTGTGGAATGAAACCATGTCGTAAACTGATGATATACAGCTATGGAGGCTGCTCTGGGCTCTCCCACTTCTCTCTGTCTCTCTCTGTCTCTATCTCTCTGTCTTTGTCAAAAACAAAAAATAAGTCTGAAAGTTTCAGTTATAGAAAAATAGACAAAAAAATTTATTTTTCTAAGTTGGTCCAATTGACTAAAGGCTAAAATCAAAGGACAGTTCGACTTCAGAAGAGGCATAGTATGTGAATATGTAGTTCTTCAGACCAATTGTTATGTAAAGGCATAGATGTTAATGTATAGATCTGTGCTAAATGCAAATAACTGTTTAAACTATTATTTAATAATCCGTTTCTATAGAAAAATTAAACTTGACTAGGCAATTATGAAATTAGTAAACATGAAACCAAATGTAATATATTATTATCAAAATAGAAGTATGAAAAGGGAAATAAGTAGGTATATAAAATTTAAGATTATCAGAATTAAAGTGTATTCTTTGACAAAGCATATTCATGAAACCAAATAATTTATTATAATAATGCATTTTGCATATGAAAAGATAGTTTTTAAAGTATACCTATCTGAGTGGAAAAATTGTTTTCTTCTAATTAATGGAGTACAGGCACTCCTCAATACTGAGTTTCATTCCCACAATTAGGTCATTCGGTGAATTGGTCAATAAGTGAGGATCTTAAAAGTGGGTGTCTTGTGGTGTGTTGTGGTGCTCTAGGGCATATATTTTTCAATAGATATCACATGACACCATACTTATAAACAAAATATATAGTCTTACATGATTAGGAAGGCTTCATGTACTAAATACTAACCAACCATGCGAAAGAGACAGACATTGAGAAAGGTAATTCCTGAGACTCACCCAGACTGAGAATGGGATTCCCTGCTCTGGAAAACTGGTCATAAATTGGAGGGTGGTAAAGCAGGTAGGCTGTTAAGTGAGGAATGGCTGTACCGCAAAAGTTTTTGATAAAACTTGAGTCTTGATTGCCTAAATATAGCCGTACTCTTGGCTGGTGCTTTCGCTTCTTTACCCATTTCACCCCAGAGATAAAGTGTTATTTCCCTCTTTGTATAAGTTAATATACTTTCATAGCTCTGGAAGTAAAAACTCCAAGTCAACATGTTTAAACAAAAAAGAAACCTACTATTCCGTTTACGGTAACTAGAAAACCAGACAGGGAAGTGGTTCCAGAGATAGTTTGTCATCAGTTTAATGATGTCATCACAGAACCCATGTCTTCTGCCTAGGGTCACTATGATATTCCAGCAAGCCTAGAATTGGCCTGAGTTAGTTGTTTTAAGAACTGTACCTGCATAGCCCTGAGGCGTACTGATTAAGAATGTAGCTTTATAATCAGGAGTCTGAGGACTTACAGGTAGTTTGTACCAGTTTTCCAGCATTGTTTATAAATAAGAGTGAGATTGGTGATATTCACTGGTCTTGAGACTGATTTGCCCAGAGATACCTGGAAGGTTCTCTCACTGGGTTGGTTACATAACAAAGGTGCACTTAAGTGATCAGCAGAGTTTTAGAAACCATGCTGGAGCTTATTTGAGAAGTCTGATTTTGCACATATTGGGTAGTTCTAAAACCAAGAGACAGAGAGCATATCAGTAAAGTCCTTTACAGAGGAAGGAGAATTTAAGTTTGAATCTAGCCTCTCTTGACCCCTCTCTGTGAGATGATTGGAGCTTAAACATATTTCCTTTTTAAAGCTACTTTATTGAGATGACTGACATACAAGAAAGTTTTTTCCTCAAATCCACTACCTCAAAGGTATCATGATCATTTTTGTCATTGATAAATATTCATACCTTTTCTCTTTTTACTTCCAAGCTATTTAATTCCTATATTCTTTTCTATGATTATTTTTATATTCTTCCCCTTCTGATCTAAGAGTGACTGATCCTTCTAATGTGTATTTTTATACTTCTTTGATGTATTCCCTTAAATAACTACTACATAAAACACTTACCTTCTTCCATGGAAAACAATTCAAAATCATTTGAAGTTTTTCTAAGTTTTTGACCTGCTGATAGATTATTTTGCTATATTCTTGTTCGCATTTGATGTGCTGAGACAGCCTTTTCACTTGGACATTTTTCATTCTTTTTTATTATGCTTTTAAAAAATATATAGAATGCAATACAAAGACAATATAATGTAGAATTGTACACATGGAACCTATGCAATTTTTACCAACTTCACTCCAATAAATTAACAATTAATAAAAAATATAAGAAAAATATATAGAAAAACAGGTAGAATACAGAGATTGATCCCTACAATAACTCTTCATCATAGCAAAATAAAATGCTATTATTGCAGAAGACTTGTTTCTGTTGTTTCATATCTTAATCATATTCTACCAATTGTTATACAGCATCATACAAATTGTCTATTGCTTAAACAACTGAGTTTAGTAATGTCAATTTTTATTAAGAATACTTTTAATACCAGGTAGTATTTTAGGCAGATTATTTTTTTTATATTTAAGTAGTAAACTTAATGAAGCCCACAATTTTCAGTTTGGAATATGACTTCATGACAGTTCCTTTGTTACCATAAGACTATTGATTTTTAATTAGATATATTGGCTTTCAGGTTTATTTTTAAATTGAGTAAGACTATGTCAATAGCAGTGACAATGCCTGACACAATCTGACTTAAACAAAATGGAATTTGTTATTAACAATAATGTATCTTTTTAGGCTTTACTTTGTGCTAAGTACAGCTGTGTTTTCCTTGTTGTAGTAATCCTTAATTTACATATTTACTCAACAAATATCTACTGAAGGTCTAATGTTTGAAGGGAGGGAGAACTGTGTAAGTTTATGTGTTGTAAACACAGCAATGAACAAAAGAGACAACACTTTGCACCTCCTTCTACCTTTATCAAGTTTATATTCTATACAGTGAAACTGGTCCAAAGACAAATAAGAAATCTTAATGGATCTGATGTTTAAAAGTGCTACAGAGAAAATTAATGTTGGTAAAAGTCATGGGGAATTCTGAGATGGGATATACAGTGTAGTTTTATAGAGAGAGGGGTCA